>JAPKLX010000034.1:0-19289 GCA_026898415.1 Leonotis leonurus | reverse complement strand
AAAGAGAAATATATTTGCTTTACGGAGTGAAATTGGATCCAATGCAAATTGGAGTGATATTTGCTTTACAAAAGAGAAATATACATTGTTGAATTTAACTTTAGAAAAGCGGACAAATGATGTTCATCATTAATTCAAAATAGATCAAACACACCATAAAATTACACAAAACTACATATAGGTAAACTAAAATCACACGAACATAAATTAAAAATTAAAAAACATTCATTGTCCAAACACAATTTCAATTAGCCGACGTTTCATCTCTTCATCTTCTGGAGATAAATGATCTTTCGCCATCAATTGCAACAACATTTTTTCTTTCATCTTCATTGCTTTTCTCTGCAGTTTTTCACGCTCTAAGTCAATTCTACTCTTCATTAACTCAGTTTCATTGTCTCTACTAAGTCTCATCGCACGAACTTCTGCAGCAAACACTTCATTAGCAGATTCAGATTGAGAGATTTTACCTTTTCCTTTTCTTTTTGCTTTATCTCTACCAGTTGGACGAGAAATAGTTGAATTCCCAGATGTTGGAGTTTCTGGATTGGATGGAATAGAAAACTCCCCATTTTCAGAAGTTTTTGATCTTTTTGAACTGCCACCACTTTGTTGATCTTCAACATCTTCATTTTGAGGAAGCACATATGTTGTATCATGCAGATTCCACTTGGGATGTGTACTCATAACTTCATTAAATACAACCAAGTCTTGGAACTTGCTGCCACCTGCTTCATATATGGAATGAGCTTCTTTCTCAACATCTTTGTCATTCATACCACTCCTTTTTCGAGCACCTGCTTCACGACAAGCAGCAACCCATTTGTTTCCATTTTCATTAAGTCGTTTCCAACGACCTTTCATTGACTCAATGTTTCTTTCGTTGAGCTCCTTTGAATTTTCTGCTTGACATTGGTGATACATTTTATGCACACGAGCCCAAAGTGATTCTCCTTTTTGATTTTTTCCTCGAATGCTATCTTCACTAGCGTAGATCCAAGATGACATAAGGGCAACATCTTCTTTCACACACCAAGCTACATTTTTTGGCCCCTTTTGAGTTTTTTTGGAGCGTTGAACACCCTGAAACAAATTGCAGGAGATATTTCCTGAAGTAGGAATTTCTTGAGATGTAGGAATTTCTTGAGAAGTAGGAATTTCTTGAGATGGAGGAAATTGCGTGTTTTGATAATATTGAGAATTTGATTGATATTCGGAATTTGAAAAATATTGAGGAGTATTCAAATAAGATGCAAAGCTTGGATAATCTTGTGAGGTAGGATAATCTTGCGAATTTGAATAATTTTGAGAGTCGGGATTGTTTTGAGAATTTGAAAAATAATGGTGATGATTTGGATCCATAACTTCAAAGAAAGCTTGTATATGGGAGAAAAAAATGAGAATGGAAAATTATGAGTAAAAGAGAGCTCTAGTTTGCTTGCCAAAATATTGCAAAATTAAGCTCTATATATAGACAAAAAATATATATTAACTTTTGATATAATTTTACCATAAATTTATATAATATAAAAAGTGAATTTTAAATTTTATATACATAAAATTAAATGACCAATGAAATATTGCCACATGGCAAAATAAAAGAAATAAAAAATTTGGTGACTTGGGGTGTGTTGGCCGACTAGGTCACCAATTTTGATGACTTTCCTATTTAATTTTTTAATTCCACTTTTTTGTCTTATATGGATGACCCTTAAAGAGGGACACCACTGTGGGTAGCCTTAGTATACTCTTTTCTTATTTTCTTTCTATTTTCATAAATAAAAGTGTTCATTTTTAACGTTAATTATATACAATAGGCAATCGTAAAAGATAAATAATAATTATTCATAAAAAATATATTTAAAATTTAGTAATTTTATATATAAATTGCTATTAATATTTTTATTTAAATTTATTTTCTTTTCTATTTGTGATCTGTGTATCAATAGTATGTATAATGTATACAAATATGAATGTTATAATTATTTTACAATCATAACATTTATATATGCGCACAGTTTGATAAAATTAAGTATTGTGTATATATAATATGATTTAATACAATTTATACTATTCATACACAATTTTTAATTCTTATAAAAAATAATTAGAAAAACATCTTAGTACAAGATATATAAAGATAGTTAAAATTTAAATATTATTATGTTGATAACTATTATTTATTTTTCAGAATTTGTTTGACTTTGTTATATATTCACTTCTTTTATCTTTTTTATTTTAAAATTGTTTTTAAACTTCTATAAAGTAACAAAAAGTAGACCTTTTATTAAAAAAATTATATATAAGATTAATATGTTATAATTCTAAGTCGTTTTGTGTCGAGAATTATTGATGCGAACAATTCGTACTACATTACAATCAATGAGTATTCTTGAATTACAGTTGATATTGAATTCAATGATCAATTCGAAGCAGTAGTAATGAGAGAACAAGTGGACTTATTTTTCAAGAGTTTTTGTCAGCTAGGATATGTAAAACAGATTCTTGCGGCTACTTAGCAGAAGAGAGAACTTATTTTATTGGCCTAGAAAAGCATACACTTTATTTCAAATAGTTAAAACATAAACACACCAAATCAAACATTCAAATTTTCAAGCTTTTGTGGCTTGAGACATCATGTAAAACTCCAAAAGCTTGTGAGAATCTGGCAAAACATCCTTGGCTGTAGCATGTGAAGCAAACCTTTGCGCCCATCTCGCCAAATTAGGAGTCCTATTTTTGTCGAAAATTTTCTGACCAATCCCAGATCCTATCAACTCAATCCATCCCAAGAAGCATCCCAACACAATATCCATGTAGCCAAGGTTGTCTCCACCAAAATAATCCTTCCCTTTGCTACCTGTCACAAAAGCCTCCTCTAGCAACACTGCACCTTCATACACTTTACCAATAATTGCGGCTCTAGCCTCGTCTCCCTGTGCCTTCTCCAGCTCCTTGAATGCTGGAAACCACTGAAACCAAGAGCTTCAACTCTCTTTCCTTCAAAAAAAAAGAAGTTGAGCAAAGATGAAGAGAAAGTACTAGACCTTTTCATCAATATATGCAGCCCAAAAACGCGCTATAGCGCGATCGTAGGGGTCTGAAGGAAGGATAGGAACACCATTGCCAGCCCAGGCCTCATCAATGTATTGAAGAATGACGAGCGACTCACATATAGCCTTCTGATCATGGATCAGAACTGGGATTTTCTCATAGACTGGATTAGATTTAAGTAGGACCTCGCTTTTGTTGCCTGCGTAGAATTTCTCTTCGATGAATTCATAAGCAATGGACTTGAGATTAAGAGCTATTTGCACCCTGATTGAGTATGGGCTTGCCCATGCTCCAAGTAGCTTAACTCCTCTGTTTTCCATTTATGATCAACAACCAGCAATTTGTTTCTTAATTTTTTTCAAGAATGTATCTTTTCTTGAAATAATGTATGCAAGTATTTATATTGCAAATTGCATGAGCTAATATTGTAGACGGAGAGTTATTACTAACTGAGGTAGAGCCAGTTCCCTCTTTTCTGTGGAATGTAGCTAGGAGATTTGACTTTTGGGCTACATGTGAATTATTTTATAACTGGATCATATTAATAAAGCATGATCTCAAGCCTAGCTACTGCTAACTTTAATTAAAATTCACCAAATCCTATTACCTAGAGACAAATAGTTGAGTTTCGAAAAGATTAGTACAGACTGAAAATCCCAACCATGTGGATTCATCCATCACTCTTATATCTGCAACAAAACTTCCTAGACTAGTGCTATGCCAACAGTTTCTCAACCAAAGAAATCTTTGCCTTTGCTGCACTTGATCAGTGCCTCCTCCAACTCTTTCGCCTTCTCCCGGACTAAAGGAACCAACTGAAACCATTTTAACCACATATCAGCAAACTATACTAAATTTATTCTCTTTTCAGTCTGTGATTTGGTGTTCTTTTGTAAGAAGCTGAAAAAGGATAGGAAAGAGTGCCATTAGTCCATGCACCATGCATCATCAATATATTGAACAATGATGAGAGACGCACAGATTAGTTTATCACCATGAACTAGGATGGAACTTTCTTATGAACAGGATTGCTTTTGATGAGAAGCCCGAGTTTTTCGTGTGCATTAATTTCTACTAACCCATAATCAATGCAAATTGCATGACCATGAGATGTAGAGGTATTAATAACTGAGGTATATGTATATATATATCCCTCTTTTCAGTGAAATGTAGCTATGAGATTTGACTTTTGAGCTGCAAATGAATAATTTATAACTGGATCATATTAATGCATGATTTCAAGCCTAGCACTCCAACTTTAACTAACATTTAGAAAATATCTGTAGACACTTAAAAATCAGTAGTGTGTGTGGATATATCCATCATTTTTTAGTTTGCAAGTAGTTGTCTTTCATGGTAAAACGAAAACAGAAGGCTTGTGATAGAAGCTGCAACTGGAAAAAGAATCCCAAGATTGAATCTTATGAAAAATGACAGATTATATGACAAAATATGAAGTAGATATATAGCCTCTGCGCTGTGGAAATATATAAATTCTTGCATGAAGTGAAGCTCTAGCATAATCAGAATAACAGAACAAACCAAGTTTACTACAAAAGATAATCAGATAAAAGAATCTTCCCAATAACAAGAAGTGAACAAAACTTTCATGGAAGTAACAGCACAAGTATTGGCATCAAATAGTTACACGACCAACAATGGGAAAACAGAACAGACCAATTACAGGACGCAAATTCCTTCTCTGTACAGCCAGTTATGACATACATTTTACAATATCTACCAAGTGGCTGGTGTAATAAGGGCACCTCCTGTTTCACTTGAAATTTACAAATTTTGTCCACTTCCTTTCCAAGCCAAGCAATGAGAAAATTTACTTAATAGCACAAGCTAAGTAAACATGGCCTCGACATAGTTTCAAGTCCAATAGTTAGTGCTTAAAATTCTCCCAACGTAAAGGGGATAAAGAAAACAAAGTCTCCTCGCTTCTTGGAAGAGATTCCAAGTAAAGCTAGTTTCGTTGGCTGATTCCAATTGTCATCATCATCACAGTTCATGTATAAACCTCCCTGGGATATATGACTTAACATATTTGTGAAAAACTCTGTTCACAATCACCAGAAAAAGAGTCCAATTTTCTGGCCCTTCATAAGCTGAACCAAATGCTCATGAGTATATTTCATCCACTATCTGCACTCTTTGCTGAAAATTCCTTTCTTTTGGCTATCATAAAAGTCAGACCTCTGTTATCTGCAAGTTTGAGTACCGCCTAATTTCTTGTAGGTAAAACTCATTCTGCCTCCTTTTCACCCCCAAAGTCCAAAAATCCACTTACCTGTATGTATTGCATGGAGCATAGCATATTAGCAGATAAGTTACACAAAGAGTTTGCATTGTGAGTTCTAGTTGAAAACATAAGGACCAAGCATACCTTGACCCAGTTATGGTTGTAAAATTCAATCTAGCCGCAACCATGGTCCATGTGACAGTTCTCCACTTGAAGTAGCCTAGAGAGCAACAAATGAATATAAGAGATCTTAATATGAACTGTAGAAAAGGTCAGAAACTTCAAAAAAGCTATTCAAGGAGCAGGGAATCCAACAGACAGTTCCCCAGGTTAAACAATTCACTTGGTTACACAGAATACTCGTACTAAAATGCTTTAAACTATGCTGAAAATAAAACAAACAGAAACTCGTCAATTCCCTTAATTATTTGAATGAGAATATCTCCTGCTTTAGCAAAGGGACTCAAATAACACATGCCATGTGATTAATTTAATAGCCTTAAAAGTAAAAGAATATAGCATTAAAAGCAGAATTTACCAATGCTCTGCAATGCTTAATTGCCACCTTTCCAACACAAGGGTATAAGAGTTACCCCTTTCCACCTTCACGTTGCTTAACGAGACACCTTTCCACTGCTTCATCACAGAGCACCAAAGTCATATCAATGTTACCCTCGTCATAGTTCATATCTGCAAAGGTGCAATATATTTCTTTATCTGCTGATAGTCCCTTCTTTCTCATCTCATCAAAAAGTTCTCTAGCCTCCACATATTTCTTCCTTTTAATAAATCCCTTAATTAGTGAATTATATGTCTCCACACTGAGATTACATCCCTTCTCAACCATCTCCTTATGCAAAAACCATGCTTCTTTCATATTCCTAGCTTTGCAATGCCCTCGTATCAGTATATTGTAGGTATTTTCATCTGGTGCCACTCCTAGATCACACATACCCTGGTAAGTTTGAGTGGCTGCACGCATATTATTCTGGATACACTGTTGCTTAATAAGTGAATTATAAGTGGTGGAATTAGGCATTATATCTTTCTCCAGCAACCAGCTTAGAAGCTTCTGACCATCTTCCAGCATCCCTGACATACAAAATCCATTCATAAGGACATTGAATGTAACAATAGTTGGTTTAACCCCTCTCTGTAACATCTCATTAAGGAGCTGGTGTGCCAGAATCATTTGACCTGATTTGCAATAAGTATCCATTAGAGTAGTATAGGTAAAAGCATCAGGTTTTATCCCAGCTACTTCCATATCTTTCATTAACTTCACTGCCTGTGGTATATTCCCAGATTTGCAAAGACCATTGAGAAGTGCATTCCACGTGTAGATATTAGGAATAAGTCCCTTTTCACACACCTCATGAAGAAGTTCATTTGCTGTTTCAACCTCCCCCTGTTTACAGAGCCCATCAACCAGCGCAGTGTATGTGACAACATTAGGATTCAACTCCATTTTCATCATCTCATTGTGCAGCGAAAATGCTTTTTTTTATTTCACCTGCCTTGCAATGATCATCAATAAGTGTCGTATTAAGTAAATTCATCTGGTTTTAGCCCAATACTAAGCATTTCATGAAAAAACTGATCTGCTTCAGCTACTTTTCCATTCTGACAAAAGGCACAAATTTGAGCAGTATATGTGATCAAATCAGGAATGATATTATGACTCTGCATTTCGTTAAACATTCTGAATGCAGAAGCTGCATTACCAAGTTTGCTGAAACCATCAATGAGTGTCGTGTAAACTATGTTATCAGGGAAAACCCCCTGAGATATCATCTCCCTCAAAATCTTCTCAGCATCTACCATTTTACCAGTCTTGCATAGGAGGTCAATTATGCAGTTGTAGGTAAAGGCATTTGGCTTCAAACCTTTCTGCAGCATAGATTCAGCAACTCTTAGCACAGCCTGAAGTTCTCCTTCATTACAATACCCATTGATAACTGTACTGTAACTTACACTATCAGGAAAGCAACCTCTTAAACTCATCTGTAGGAGTAGGTTATGAGCTTCTTTGGTTTTTCTTAATTGACAAAGTGAGTGTATAACTATATTATAAGATGTGGTATTCCACTTAATACCCAACACATAGAATTCTTGGAATACTTTTAACGAAGTTAGAGGACCATTAATATCTTTTGAAACCCTGGAAAGATACAGATTACAGGATTCAAGAGAGAGAACCACACCATAGTTCAACATCTTATCAAAGAGCTTCCGTGCACCATCAAGCTGTCCAATTTTGGTAAGAACTTGGAAAAAGATGCCAAAGACATGGGGAGTCGAGCCACAATCTCTATATGTGTATATTAACTTTTCAAGAAATTCGGAGACTGATGTATTGCCATCGGTACTAGGACTTGTCCCAAATTCATGAAGAAGTTTCTGAGCCGTGATTAGATCATTAGCTGCAACAGCAAGATGAATAACGATGCACTGAGCCTCAAGTGATGGGTGCCTTCTAATACACGACCAGTTGAATAAATCCATAACTACTCTGTAATCATTTTTTACAATTATCAGAATCCAAACGAGATGGTCAGGCTTGAATTTGGTCTCAAAGGGCCTCAGAGTTTGTCGAAGGGGCTCATAGCAACG
Organism: Leonotis leonurus; assembly: GCA_026898415.1. Lineage (NCBI taxonomy): Eukaryota > Viridiplantae > Streptophyta > Magnoliopsida > Lamiales > Lamiaceae > Leonotis > Leonotis leonurus. The sequence goes on along the minus strand of JAPKLX010000034.1, from coordinate 11,377 downwards.
TTGCTTGAGGGCAGTTGAGATACGATGGGCAAATTCAGAATCTTTTATAAAGGTTTCTTCGGTGAATAATTGGGAAAAGATCGTTGAGCTAATGACTCCAGCAAAGAAGAACTTGAATAGCAAGTTACTGAGAGATGAACTCTGTGTGAACTTGGCCGAAGACAACACAAAAACACTTGATGGCAATATGCTGAAAGTATGATGGGGCTCCTCTTCATGCTGTCGGAAGAGGTCCATCAATATAAATTTCAACTATCACATGTCTGATCTAAGTGGCTTCCTAGAGAGCCTTCTAATGATTTCATCATCTATAAATGTAAAAATACAAAAGAAAACTATGTTAATAATTCAAAATTCTATCAAAATAACTATTTAAACACGAGTAACAATGAATCAAGCCGTCACTATCAAATACGCCCTTCGGAAAAAATCATTCACAGATGTCTTCTCAACATCTTTCTAACCAATGATTTGTCCCCCTCATGCAAATTTCACTTACACAAATTCAAGATACCAAACCAAATAACCAATAGCTAAATACGAAACACTCCCGCTGTTTTGTATACCAAACCAATATGGTACCTGAAGTTGCAGTTTTTCTGCATATGCTAATTTCAAATCCTTTCACCACCAGAGTTCAAATAGTCTATAACGCATTTCACCAAACACGTAATGAGCACACACTATAATGCATTTCGTACTAACTAAAAAAACCTTGAACCACTAGTATGATTATCATAACTGAACCAAGAATTTAAACATCAATCCATATAGCAACAAAATTGATTCTGGTTATGCAAAAACTCATTTATTTCCTCGCAGGAAAAAATTGAAAAGTGAAGTTTTTATCAGAGAAGATGAACTAAAAAAGTAAAAATATAGACTGACCCCAAGCTCATCAAATTCAAGATGTAATATATTTGCTCAAACATAAAAAAATAACGCGTTTAGTAAGGTAACCTGTAAGAGTAAGAGTAGAGATTGCGAAGAAGAAGAAGGCAACCTGTTGTGTTGCAGAAGGAGAAGTTTTGGTAAATTTGTTTACTTGTGGGCTTTTTTAGGTTTTGGGCTTTCATAATATCAGGCCCATACGTAACGGAATACTACAATCATTAGCCTCTAAATATTTCACCCACCAACACTGAAAAGAATATTAGGACACAACTTTCTCTTCTCTATAATTTGCAAGAATTTGGATCTCCTTCTCCCTTTCGTATTTTGTTATTGTAATTTGTTGAGAAAGATTGATCGTGAAATGAACGAACAAGCGACAATGATGAATCAAATTAATCCACAGCAGCAACGGATGAACCAAATGAATCAAAGTTTGTTGAGTATGAATCAAATGAATCCTCTGCCGCAGGTAACCAATTAAACCCTTCAGCAGTAATTTAATAATAAAATTGGCTCTGATTAATTTTCGGTTTCAGATGGTTCCTCCGATGAATCGGAGCTACGGGGCGTGGAGGCAGCAGCAGCAACAGTTTCAAAACCCTAATCTGAACTCTGGGGCTATGGAACCTCCGCCACCAGCCTTTAATCGGAGCAATTGGAAGGGCAAAAGGGTACATAAGCCCATCGACAAGCGTAGGATGGAGCAGCAACAGCCCTTAGTTAGCGGCGGCGGTGGCGGTGGCGGTGGCGGTGGCGGTTGTGGTGTGAATTTGAATTTTAGGAACTATAACCCTCCCACTCTGAACGAGCTGCAAGACCAGAACCGGTTGAAGGCGCGGAAATTCTTCCCAAAGAAGAAATTCAATAAGAAGAACAGCATGAATATGGATATGGGTGACAGATCTGCACCATATGCACCGAGGAACACCACCTCATTCTTAATTAGGGCGAAGAAAAGTGGTGGGATTGCTCCACTGGTTTCACCATACCCGGTAACTCCCTTGGTTTTACCCACCCCAATCTTGTCTCCTTCCACTGAAGTCTTGGGAGAAATGGCCAAGGAAGAATGGGGTGTGGATGGGTACGGATCAATGAAAGGGTTGATAAGGTTAAGATCTCATGGGCATGGAATGGAAGTCAATGAAGATGAGGAGGAAGATGAGAGCAGTGACGTTGAGGTTGAGAGGAGGCTAGACCACGATTTGAGTAGATTTGAAATGATTTATGATCCTAATAGTGTCAATGTTGGTGGGATGGATTATCACAACCTGCTGGAAAATCGGGTAGATGATCAAGACACTCACATTGCTCAGTTGGAGGAGGAGAATTTGATTCTCAAGGAAAGGCTGTTCTTGATTGAGAGAGAGTTTGATGATCTAAGAAGGAGGTTGCTCTCCCTAGAAAGGAGGGGAGCCCGAGTAGAAGACGATGGTAATGAGGAGGTTGTTGAGAATGAGTCTGAAAATGAAAGCCAGAGCCATTTTGGTGATGGATTTGAAGTAGCAGAAAGCATGGAAGGGAAGGTTCAAAATGAAGATGAAGGGATGAACATGGCTGATAAACATGATACTAACAATACAAATGAAAAGGAGAGTAATGAAGAAAGTGGTGATGATGTTAATGATTCCACTGGAGCAAATAAGTGTGGCGAGAAATCTGTTGAAATGAATGAGAATGAGAAGGATGTGGATACTGAAATTGAGGATGTGGATACTGAATCTGATAAAGCATGCAGTAGTGTAATGGTGGAGGGAGAAGCGAACAAAAAAGACAATATAGTTGTTGATGTTAGCAGAGGGTAACTAACTGTATCTTAGCAGTTGGTTAACTTAACTGCCTTTGGTAAGTAATGGGGGGTGTAAAGAACTTACTTAACTAGCTTCTGCTTTGATGGTATATTTGCTTTAGTTCTGTTTAGGTTTATTCACAAACTTGGTTGTTAGCTCGTTCTCTTTAGTATGGTGCAGAGGTATTACGGCAAATAAATATGTAATTACGGCTCTACTAACTGATTGGCCTTATCAGAGTAAGAAGTGTGTGTATTTCAATGTTTTCAGTCACTTTTCTTCTTTTCATTCGGATAAAAGATTACTTTCCAAGAAAGGTTGTTCTTAGTTCTTAGTTCTTAGTTCTTAGTCTCATTGGTGTGGTGATAAATCTGAATGCATCTGCTAATATCCTGGAAGTTGAATGGAGTATGACTTTATCTTTTCCTCCACGATTTCATAATATTTCAATTTCCATTTCCCAAATGCATTTATAGGTCCAGTCCAGGTGGCCCAACTATCAAAATCCTAACTAACTATGTATATTTATTTAAATATGGGCTTAATTCCTATGGATCGCTCCAAATAAAGTTTTTAAATGGGATCCATATCTTTATACTTTCAGAAAGTTGAGATCAGTTTTCTTCCTTTTTCTTTTAACATAACGCCTTGTGCATTTTCAGTTATGAGTCCACAGTTCCATATTTCATAGTATAAATATTGAAAGAAATAATCTATAAGTATCATTTGCTGAAATTTTTAGGAATTTTTTTTTGTCCAACTTTGATTGTCACCAAAAATATTAGCATCGATTTTAGTGCAAGAAAGAAAATTGGTAAAGGGTGGATTGAACCCACATCTTTTTAGTTTTAATTTAGTGTTAAGGTAGATAATAAGATATTTAAAATGGGACAACTCCTAAGGAAAAGTGAGACATTAAAAATGAAATTATAGAATTAAGACGAACAATATGAATTTCATATCACAACAGAAATTTTGTTCTTGCATGGGTACAAAGTCATAACATCTTGATATTTCACATTTTCGCTTATACATATCTGATTAAAAAAATTACGCCCAACTTATTTAATCTTACACCATATATACACACACAAAACAAAAGAACATCAGATTCTATAAAATCATTTAACTTACAAAGCTCAATCACAAACTGAATTCTATAATATTATACATTTTTCTTTTAGTTTTCTTTTATCAGTATAACGTTTAATTACTAGACTGTATAGTCTGTATTAGATTACCAAATTTGAATGTGATCCAAAGAAAATTAAAAAAGTCAATATATGTGAGCCATAACTTTGAAGATGCTCTTGGACTCTAAAAAGCATGCGAAAATCATGTCGTAATTCTAATTGAGGCAAGTAATTAAGAAAACTTTATAAAAACTAATCATCAACTCTAATTAATAATTACAAGACTAAACTAAATCACTCTAATTAATAATTACAAGACTAAACTAAATCATAATACACTCAAATTGAATAAATAAAATTGAAAAAGAAGAGAGAGAAAAGCCAAATTTATGACAATACGAATCGCATAAATTCATGATGCAAAAAAAGAAAAAAAATAGGCACCGGCTCCATCTCTCAAACCATCATGCAATTATTAAAATTGAATGCCCACTTGCATATCCATTGGAAAATCCTAGTTATTATTATTATTATTATTATTTTTGGTAATAAAATCCAAATGAAAGTACTTATGAGCTTAGTTCCCCACACCTACGGTAGGGGTCCAAAGAGGACAGTTTCCGTATGCCTTATCTTTCACATTACACTACAAAATTGCTACTATACTTATATCATTGCCAGGTTTTTCTGTTAATTTTAATTTAAATTTGAAGACTTAAAATTTCAAAACCCACCCCACAAATTGATTCACATATTATTATGTATGAATCAATATCGTCAATAATTAGGGATGAAAAAGGGTCCAATTCCATAGCTCATACTTAGCTGTAGTTGTCTGCATTTTGGGATCCTTCAATTTCATTTCACCTCAACATCTATCCCCATTGCAGTTGGCAACTCATATCATCTCAAATCATGCATTTGCTTTTCCAATAAATCATAAATCACATTTCATTAGCTATATAAATAATTATAGGTTTGTGACACTCAGGATATCATTTTTCAATCACCTTCATTTTATTTATTAATTGCCGGTCATTTCCAATATTAATTTTTTTTCGGATATGTCGTTTGAAAAAATAAAGAAAAAGAAAGAAACCTAGTATACTAACAATTGTAGCCTTGTAATAATGAATAATACTACATGTTTCCACTTTAATTGTGAATTATGAATTATAGTACGTATGCCGGAAATTGTCATCTTAAATTATTTTTATGAAGTATAGTAATCCCTTTGTTTTATTGTGTTTAATCTATTTTGATAAAAAAAAAATACTAATAAAAAGTAATGAGACGAATGGAGTTCATATTTTTGTTTTTTAAGCAAAATATTAAGTAGGAGATTGAAACACAATAAATATAGAATCTTATTGCATAGTACATTCAAATCCTTGTCAACTGTTTTCGTGGGAAAGTTAATGGCTATAATCGTGCAATAGTACGCCTACGTGGTCAATTTTGAATAACATGTTTAGGTTGTAATACTAGGTCCTGCTTAGTGCTTAATGAGATACTCAATACTCCATATGAAAATAATAAAGAGATGATCATGGAGTATCTTGAAGGTACAAGAGTTGATAAGAAGAACGGAGATGAGATGAATCTAGAAGAAGCAAGAAGAAGCGAAGAACACACAAGAAATAGTGAAGAAGATGTTGGAAAGATAAAGAAGAAGAAAGAGAATGTGTAGTGGTTAGTTAGTTTTGCCACATAGGATTGGGTTGTTAGGTGGTTAATTGTGTATAAATAAGAGTACTACTGTAGCATACTATCCATGCAAAAATATTTTTTCCGTTTCATAATGAACGCTTCATCATTTCTTTCGTTCAATAACCGTTTCATACTTAGCACAAATCTTCTTATGGTATAAAGAGCTTAAACTTCTCTTCCGCTTCATTCTTTTTGAATCATGGTGAGGAACAATCAGAGAGAAGTGAATTCGTTTCAAGAGGATACTTCTTCTCCTCTCTATCTCCACCCTAGTGATAATCCAGGGGTGTTACTTGTCACTGATCTTCTATGTGGATCGAACTACATCAACTGGAGTAGATCGATGTCCACGGCATTACAGGTGAAGAACAAAATGATGATTGTCGACAGATCGTTCGTCATACCGGAGATCGGAGATTCAAGCTATGGTGCGTGGCTGAGATGCAACAACATGGTTGTATCTTGGCTTCGAAATTCTACTGTGTCTCAAATCAAGGCTAGTCTCCTATATATAGATTCAGCGGTTCAGATTTGGAATGATCTTAGAGAGCGATTCTCGATTGGAAATGTTGCTAGAATTTTACAATTGAAGCAGCAACTATTTCACGTCTCTCAAGGATCATCCGGCGTAAGTGACTACTACACTAAGATGCGGATTTGTATGGAATGAGTTTACAAATTTTCTACCTCCATCTTGGTGTGAATGTGGCGATTGCATCTGTAATAGTTCACGCAAATGGAATCGCTATCAGCAACAAGATTTTGTTCTTCATTTCCTCATGGGATTGAATGACTCCTACGCTCAAATAAGATCACAGATATTGCAAATTGATCTTATACCTTCAATTTCGAAGGTTTTCTCTCTTGTTTTGCAGGAAGAACGACAAAGGTCTATTGGTGGAGGCATTCAATCTATGAACACACAATCTAGTGAACCTACGGGATTGATGTTAAATGTTGCCCAATGATATAGTTCTAACTATCATAAAGGCAAGGAGAAGATGATATGCACCCATTGTGGACGCTCGAATCACACTATAGCCAAGTGTTTTCAGTTACATGGGTATTCACCGGGGTTCGGAAGAGGCCGAGGACGGAATACCAACTATGATCATCAAAAGTCTATGCATAATGTCACTCATGATACTCTCTCCACCACCAACTCTACTCACTCAACTAACTCTATGTCTAGCCTCTCTTTTGATCAGTGTCAACAACTCATGAATCTGTTGCAATCTCAGATGCAGGTTCAACACCACAATGACCCTGGAGTGTCTGTTCCTCCAGTCCATAACCCTACCACAGAAGCTTCAACTTCTTTCAGTGGTACCTTCTTGGCTTTCTCTTCTTCTACCTCTCTTTCTAACCTATCTTCCAACACTTGGCTTATAGATACCGGTGCTACACATCATGTTTGTTGTTCTTTGAATTTATTCTCCAAATCTATTGTTGTGAACAATACTTTTGTAAGTCTGCCAAACCAACAAAAGGTTCCTATCACTCGAGTTGGCACTGTGATCATATCACCTTCTATAACTCTTACCTCTGTGCTTTATGTTCCTCACTTCAGCTATAATCTAATGTCCATTAGTTCTCTTATATCTAGCACAAAATGTCAAGCCATTTTTACTCATGATTCTTGTCTTCTTCAGGATGTTTCCACGGGGATGCAGATTGAGAAGGGTAATCTCGTAGGAAATCTCTACATTCTTCAAGTGCCACTTATACTTTGTAATAGTGTTGGCAATATATCTTTAGATCTATGGCATGAACGTTTAGGCCATCCTTCATTTGAAAAGTTGAAACTATTGTACAATGCTTTGCATTACTCAAATAATAGTAATAAAACCATCTGTGAAATATGTCCTTTGGCAAAGCAAAAGCGCTTATGTTTTCCCCTCTCCACATCACATGCTTCAAATGTTTTTGATCTTATTCATTGTGATATATGGGGTCCGTTCTCTACCCCTACTGTTTATGGACACAAATACTTTCTTACCATTGTTGATGATCACTCATGGTTTGTATGGACATATCTTCTATCCATGAAATCTGAAGTGTCTGCTATTTTGCCTCGTTTCTTTAATCTGATTCTAACCCAATTCCATACTAAAATCAAAACCATAAGATGTGACAATGGTTGTGAATTTAATCTTCCAGATTTGTACTCATCCTTTGGTACACTGGTTAAACATTCATGTGTTTCTACACCCCAACAAAATGCTATAGTAGAAAGAAAACACCAACATTTGTTGAATGTTGCTCGTAGCCTTTTCTTTCAGTCACATATACATATAGAGTACTGGGGTTATTATATCCTAACTGCATCATATCTCATTAATAGAACTCATTCAAGTGTCCTCCACCCCAAACACTTAACTCCTTTTGAAGCCTTGTTTCATAAACAACCTGTTTATTCTCATTTGAAGGTCTTTGGTTGCTTATGCTTTGCCTCCACTCTCTCTGCAGCTCGTTCAAAATTTGATGCTAGAGCTATTCGTTGTGCCTTTTTAAGATATCCCTCTGGATACAAGGGTTACAAACTTCTGGACTTAAATACTAATTCTATATTCATTAGTAGGGATGTTGTTTTTCATGAAACCATCTTTCCTTTCTCCCACAATCCTACTGTGGAATTCTCACATAATCTGCCCATACCAAGTACTTTCCCCAATGAACCACATTCACACACTCATGAACTCATCCCAGCCCCTACTTTCCCACCACACCACGTTCAAACTAGAGCTGGATGTTGTTCAAAACCCCATGTTTCCCTTCAAGATTACATTTGTGGCTCAGTTCATACCACATGCTCTTCACAAATATATCTCTTATCAATCCTTGTCTCCCTCATATTCTATATTCATTGCATCCATTACTTCCATTCCTGAGCCTCATTCTTACTCACAAGCATCCATGTATCTTGAGTGGCAGGCTGCATTGAAGGCTGAACTTGATGCATTAGAGTTGAATCGTACTTGGGATATTGTTCCATTACCTGCAGGCAAAACTCTCATTGGTTGCAAATGGGTGTTCAAAACAAAGTTTCTATCTGATGGCTCTGTAGAAAGGTATAAGGCGAGGTTTGTTGCGAAGGGATACACAAGTAAGAAGGTGTGGACTATCTAGAGACTTTTTCGCCGGTTGCCAAGCTTGTCTCCGTGAAGCTTCTTCTTGTTGTGGCAGCTGCTCGTAAGTGGTCTTTGTTTCATTTAGATATCAACAACACTTTCCTTTATGGCCATCTAAAGGAGGATATCTACATGGACTTACCGCAAGGCTTGTCAAGTCAGGGGGAGTATACGGGAATGATGTGCAAGTGAAAACGATCTATCTATGGGTTAAAGCAAGCATCTAGACAATGGTATCTTGCTTTTACTCAAACACTTGGTGTTTTTGGTTTGAAGCAATCAGCTGGTGATCATTCTTTTTATTACAAAAAGACTGAGACTTCTTACTTTGGCTTGATAGTTTACGTTGATTACATACTCATTACAAGCAGTGATGAAAGCATGGTGAAGGATTTTAAGAGATATCTGAGCGAGCACTTCAAGTACAAAGATTAAGGAAACCCTAAATACTTCATAGGGCTGGAGATTGCTAGAAATGCCACTGGTATTTTCGTTTGTCAAAGAAAATATGAACTTGATTTGCTTAATAATATAGGAATGAAGGGATGCAAACCACAGTCAACACCTATGGATGCTAAGCTGAAGATAAGGCAAGAAAGATCAAAACCACTACAAAACTCAAAGGAGTACAGATAGTTACTAGGGTGGTTACTATACCTCTGCATAACGAGACCCGACCTAACATATTCGGTGCATAAGTTGAGTCAATATCTAGCTAATCCTAGCTATGATCATATGGCTGCGACTCAGAGGATATTGAAGTATATCAAGGGAACTATAAGGAAAGGTTTGTTCTTTCTATCTTCTTCTACGTTGGAAATGAGCATCTTCTCGGATGCAGACTGGGGAGCTTGTTTAGATACAAGGAGATCCATCACAGGATTTTGCTTATTCGTTGGATCTTCTTTGATATCATGGCGCTCGAAGAAGCAAAACACGGTCTCTAGGTTTTCGGCGGAGGCTGAATATCGTGCCATGGCACAAGCAGCCTATGAAGTGGTGTGGATCGACACTTTACTGAAGGATCTAAGAGTTGAAAGGAAGAAGCCAGTGCCTTTGTTTTGTGATAACAAAGCAACCGTCTACCTCACTTCAAATCATACTTTCCATGAGAGGACAAAGCATATTGAGATAGATTGTCACTCGGTGCGTGAGAAGTATGCTCAATGATTGGTTAAGCCATTGCATATCAAGGGTCAGGACCAATTGGCCGATATCTTTACAAAGCCGTTGTGTGCTCCATCGTTTCAAAGGATCTTAGACAAGATGAAATTTTGAGGAATCTATTCCCATCTTGAGAGGGAGTATGAAAATAATAAAGAGATAATCATGGAGCATCTAGAAGGTACAAGAGTTGATAAGAAGAAGAGAGATGCGATGAATCTAGAAGAAGCAAGAAGAAGCGAAGAACACACAAGAAAGAGTGAAGAAGATGCTGGAAAGATAAAGACGAAGAAAGAGAAGGTGTAGTGGTTAGTTAGTTTTGCCATGTAGGATTGGGTTGTTAGGTGGTTAATTGTGTATAAATAAGAGTACTACTGTAGCATACTATCCATGCAAAAATATTTTTTTTGTTTCATAATGAGAGCTTCATCATTTCTTTCGTTCAATAACCGTTTCATACTTAGCACAAATCTTCTTACTCCATTAATTTATTTTCACAAACTAGTTGAGAATTTAGAGCATTTAGGAAGAATTGAAATCTTTGATCAAAACACTATGCATGGATGGTATGAACTGCCCAAACAAGAATTCCTGAACAACGAACAACCAGTTCAGATATTCATGACCAAGAAGTACTGGATTCGCTTTCGATAAAACGATCTATTAGATCGTGTCCTTAGACATTGTGATGCAATAATATCACATCTCAACTAGGCATGTATATTTTTGGGCTTTCACAGTTTTGGTTTGTATATTCATAACGATACGATGAGTGCCTTAGGGCGTCCTAAAGATATATTTTCTGATGTAGCTCACCTCTTCCCCTCAGGGATAAACTTCTTGCCTTAACAAAAACCGAAGGGAGATATTAAACCTTCAAGTAGAGGGCAGTGACTTCGGTCTTGGACTTCTTCTGCGTAACTCTACGGAGCCGTCCGCCCTTGCCAACTATGAAATGGCCACCTAGCTTCTAGGACGAAGCCGAGCCGATACAAGAATTTAGCTCAGTATTCACTCAAGAAGAACGGCAGTCCTGTGAATGCACATAGAATAAGAATTATAATGATTTTTAATAAACTCTTTAGCGCTAGGAAAGGTTTCTTACCTATCCTAAATATGGAACTTTCTTCTAGGGCCACATCCCAGTATAAGTATATATGAGCAAGACCTGATGGTATGAGGTAGAAAAGAAGGTAGAAGATGATGTGGATGAGGTAGAGAGATAGTAGAAGAGAGAAATAAGGTAGATGTAGAAAGTGGATGTAGCAAAATATCTACCTAGGTAGAAGAATAAAAAATAATTCATTGCATCCAATACATTAAAAAATAGTATTATAATAGTGGTATTCATTAAAAATTAATATTATTATTAATGAGATCCATTAGAGCATGTACAATGGGAGGGTGCTTGTCTAGGTGGCAAATTTTAGCACCCTCCCTTAAATTTGCCCCCCATTGGGGATTCCCTATTTTAGAACCAAGGTCCTTACTTAAGGTCTTGGTTCTTACCTTTTTTTTTTCTTTTTTCTTTTCTTTTAATCTTTTAATTATTTTATAA
>JAPKLX010000020.1:3763165-3882871 GCA_026898415.1 Leonotis leonurus | reverse complement strand
AGTGAAATTATTGAAATGGAAGGGCGATACAGTAGATGAGTTAAAGGATACAAAAGCAACTGCACAAACAGATGATTTGAACCATTTATCGGAAATAATTCTTCTGGAAATCAGGTAGAATGAATCTTCAGTTAATTTAAGAGGTTTTCTCTTTCACTCTTTTCTCTTCTACTTAGGGGATTCTCTTTTTCTATATTTTATGTTGGTTTAGAAATATAAATAACCATTCCTCTATTTAAAAGCAGATTTTTAATCAAACCGATTTGAACTGGATATCATTTCGAGTTCGACTCGTTTGAAAATTTAAAAATTATGTTTTGTTCGATAAATAAAAATTAAACTCAAGTACTGTTAATTTATTATTCGATTTAATGGTGAATTAGAATCCGAGCTCAAACTCAACTCATGCTCGTTATTTATTTGAGTTATTATATAATATATATATATATATATTATTTAGTATGTTGTCTCGTGCGATGCACGAAGAATTAATAAACAACTAATATTTATTTTGTTTATTAAAAGTGTATTGCGATAAATTTAGTACGGATTTAAAATATATAAAATACGTTTTTGGTCGAGAATGAAACTAAATATAACATATATAATATTTAAAATATTGATTGTTTTTTTAGTGAACATATTTAAAAACGGAAATAAATTCTTGATTGACAATATAAACGGATAATAAGAGCACACAATTGGTAGATAGAGAGAGTATTATTTAATTTGAATAATAATAATCGATTTAGTAGTAATTAAATTGTATTAAACTATATAACTAATATAGTTATCTTTTTATACTATCCATACATATTTAAAATATAACTTTAGTGTCAAATGAACGGATTGTACCAAATAGTCCGAGTTCATCATACTTGAGTCATTTTAGATTGAATTAAGTCAGCTTTAAAATTAAATATTTACTAAAAATAAAATATAGAAGTATGTATTTTTTGTGAATGTCTTAAAATGAATAAAAGTGTGATCATTCACGAAATTATTACTCACTCTACCCCAATAAGACCATATGTAATAAAAAGTTTTTATAAAGTTTAACTATCACTTGATTTTTTTTTATAATTGAGTTATATGTAATGGGTGGCTCACTTATTAAAAAAAAAATGTGAGACAATTTTGTACAGATTAAAATGACAAAATGAATAATAATTTTTTGTACTTAATTATTTTTAATTAGAATACAACATACTCCCTCCATCCCGCTATTTCCGGCTTGTTTCTTTTTTGCACGTAGATTGAGGAGTAGTGTAAAAGTAAAAAAAGTGGTGGGATCCACACTTTTTAAAGAGTAGCTTTTTACCATTTTAGGAAACAAGCCAATAATAGTGGGACAACCCAAAAAGGAAAGCAAGCCACTTTTAGCGGGACCGAGGGAATATTAATTAGAGTGATTATACAAAATAACCAAAAAAGATTGTAAAAGACAAATAATAGCCACCAACAAAATAATATTTAAATTATAGTCATTTACAAATTTATTGTACTAAAATGCCCTTATAATTATATTTTACATTTTTTAGTATGAATAATATGAATTGTATCGAATTGTATCATTTATACGTAATACTTAATTTTATTAAACTGTATGTGCGTATGAATCATATGAATGAATGTTATTCGTACTTTTCATACCATTCGTACCATTCATTTAAATAAATTTAAGTAGAATGGTATTTATGGTCATTCATGTTCATGATTATTATAATTTAAATAGTTTTATATTTGTGGCTATTATTTGTATTTTACAATCTTTTTTGGTTAATTCATATAATTAATACTATTAATTATGTAACAATATTAAATTAGTATATGTATAATAAATGTACGTATACTAAATTTTCATAAATAATTATAACTTTTTATATTAAACATATATCAAATTAAAATTTTTATTAAAATATTTAGTTAAATAACCATATTGCATATGCTTACAGAAACGAAATTGAAAGATTTTGAAAAAGAAAATATAAGGAAATAGAAAAGAGAAAAAAGTAGTATTATGAACAACATTTTTCTAACTTAACTACATTTTAAAAATAGCTTCCAATTCAAAATATGGCAGTAAAGAGTTACATTAAAACTTTGTTTTAATATAATAGATTTGACAAGTTCATAAACTAGTTTGTATATAAAGTTCACGAATTATTTGAAACTCGACACGTTTTAAAAGTTTGTGAACAAGCTCTTTAATTAAGTTCACAAACTATATAAAGTTCGGTTCGTTAACAAAGTTTGCGAACCTCTCAAAACGAATACCATTAGGCTCGAGTTCGGCTCGAAAAATAATTAAAGTTCATTTTAAAGCTCAAGTTTGATTTACTTAGTGAATGAACGAATTTCGAACGAACTTTTATCAAATCAAAATCCGAATAATTTACAAAAAGTTTGACTTACTTACACCCCATTTAAAAGCATACTCTATGATGCAATAACCAAGAGAATAAATGATGGTTGTTTAGCCTAAAGTGTGTACTCTAGGTTCTCGCAAATTATAACGAGGTCGATTGCATGTAGCAAGCTAACCCCGGTCGGATCTCGATGTAAAGCTTAACAGGGCGGCTCTAATCCTAAGTGTTATTAAAATAAGAAAAGGGAAATTCTAAACACTCTAACAAAGATAAACGAGAGGAATAAGAAATAAAACGAAAACAATAAACAAAATAAAAAGGTGGATTCGGAATTGAAGGGCCTAGAATTCAGAAAACCTACAATTAATCAAATCATGCTCCTCTACTCATGCTATTGTTCATTCATCAAGGACTTCCTAAAAGTTAGTCTAACTAATCACTTACGTGTTCTCAATTAGACAACAATCAAAACTCTCGTATTAGATTACCCTAATAGGAGTTCCTCAACTACAAACAATGATTCGAAGTTAATTAATGACTTCCTAAAGTTGCTTAATCACTAACTTTCGTATTAAACAATTAAGCTGTAATTCTAACCTACGTATTCGAATTACACAATAGGAAAATCAATAACAACTACGAATATGATTCCTACATTTCCGATTTGGAATCATTGATTGATTTAACTCTAGGTCTATATTGGAATCATCTCTCGATCTCAACCAATAACGATAAATCAAAATGGTGATAAAGCGTTTCAATTAAACAAGCACAAGTTAAATCAAAAAGCACGAATCGAAGAACAATCAATAAATAATTAAAAGAAATTTTAAATCTAGGAAGAGTAAGACAATCAATCCATAGAACAATCAAAATAAGAATTAAACATGCTTATAAAGATTGAGTCTCAGATTGAGAGCCAAACTCGCCCTCAATCATTCATCCCAAGTAGAAATTACAAGTAAAGAGTGTTAAACTAGAGTTCTAAGATTACAAGTTTGAGTTTTATTTTTGAGAGATGGATGGTATCCTTCAAATGGCCTGTAATAACCTTACTCATCAGAAACCGTCACCTAGCGACCGCTGAGTAGCCAGCGGTCGCTGGCTATCCTTCTCTGAATTTCTGAAACTCTGCACCCCAGCGACCGTTGGCCTGTGCAAAATACGAAATTTTAGAAAATGTGAAATTGAAGCTCGTCTTGATAGGAATCCGTAGCCGCAAACGGATCCAAATTCGGAGTTGTAACGAAGGAGAACGAGCCAAAACAAAATTGTTGCGCAAAACGCAACAATTTTGTGTATGGCCATGCTCTCGCGTTCTTTCTCCTCTCGTCCTTTGCCCGTAACTCCTAACAAGATCTCGTTCGGCTTAGCATCTTCGAAATTTCCGGCATCATTTAAGCTTCATTCTTCGCTCATTCCATCATCCTACGAACAAAAAAAGAACAAACAAAACACGAAGTAAAAACAAATTAAAAGACACGAATTCGACACCACATAAAATCCAAACACGATAAAATATAAACCAAAAACACGCACAAAAATGAGCTAAACAATAGTCTTATCTATAAAAAGGAAAAAAGAAAAAAAAAAGATTATCAGGCTAACTTACATACGTTATCAACCATTTTATTATAAAATATCATTACATTTAATTTAAACTAAAAGAAAATGACATACAAGTAGAGGTGTTCGCGGTTACGATTTGAAATTGAACCGTAATCGAACTCTTAGTTCACGATTTTAAAAATTCGGAATTGGAATCGAACAGTTGTTGTGACGGTTCACAGTTTGGAACCTAACCGTGTAAAGCGGTTCCGGTTACGATTCCAAACCGTCGATTACGATTTCGAACCGTCCAAAAAATTAATACTATTATATTTCAAAATTTTCAAAAATTTTAATTATTTTAATTACATACTTATACATATCATCATTTAATTTCATATCACATAATTAATTTTTTAATGAGATACAAGAATAAGTAGATAAATATTTATTTTAATTTAATATGAATTATATTAATACACATATAATGATATATTAATAATAATTTAATAAAAAAATTATTGTGTTATTATCTCATAAATATATTAATTGAATAACACATATATTAATAAAATGAAATAAAATAAAAAGTTAATATATACATATATCAATCTAAGATAAACACTAATAAAAAGATAATTATTTTGGTTTATAATATTAGGTTTTAATTAGGTTCTCTTCTAGTTAAATTTTATTTTATTTAAATATTAACATATTCATAAGTTTAATGTGTTATTATGGATTATAAAAAAATTAATTATAAAAAATAACTCTTTATAATATAAGAAATAAAGTGAATTATATAATAAAAATAAGGAAAAAGTAGCAAATTAACCACCCTTATGGTAGACATTCCTTATCGCGGATCACCCCTTATGGCAAACTTTTGTTCAAACTAATACCTAACGTTCAACTTTTGTTGCAGTTAGGCCCTCGCTCTTAACGGACTACTAACGCCGTTAACGGACTTCTAATGTGTTTTATGAAATACCCATATGAGTAATCTAACGGCGTTAGAAGTCCGTTAACAGCGAGGGTCTAGTTACAACAAATCTTAAACGTCAGGGATTGATTTGAACAAAAACTTGTCATAAGGGATAATTCGTCATAGAGGTGTCCACCATAAGGCCTAATTTGCAACTTTTTCCTAAAAATAAGATACGGTTCCAAATGGATGGTTACGGTTCCGAACCGCCTGTTTAAGGTTCTAAATTTTTGTAACCCATCCTCTACACGGTTACGGTTCGAAATGAACCGTCTGGTACGTTACAGTCCGATTACGGTTCGGTTCCGACGGTTCCGATTCCTTTGAATACCTCTACATACAGGACTAGAATCTCAGACCTATAGATGAATATTACCAAGTTTAGTTGGTTGTCATTATGGGTGAAAATCCAGAAACTCTAATCCCAAAAAATTTCAATTTTATAGTCTCGATCCCGATCTCTTTCGGGACTTCGGGATCACGAATTTCAAAATGGAAAATGTTTTAGTCTCAATACTGACTCCCAAGTATAAATTTCCTAAATAGTTTTGAATAATCCTCAAATTTTCAAACGAAATCAAAATTTCTAAAATTATAAAATTAAATTTAATTTCAAAATATAATTTAAATTGAAACTAAAATTAAAACTAATTTCAAAAATTCAAGAGTTCCGATCAAAATTCGAGATTTCTGATTTTCAAATATTTTAAAAAGTCAAGTCTCAATCTTTGTGTTAGACCTATTTATGTGTACAGTCTAGGTTCTCGCAAATATATGAGATCAATTGTACGTGACAAGTTAACCCCGGTCGAATCTCAACGGAAAGCTTAGCAAGACGATTCTAATCCTAAGTATTATCAAGAACAAATAAATAGAAATCCTAAACACTCTAATCAATAATAAGCAGAAGAAATAAAAAATAAAATAAATAAACAAAATAATGAAAAGGTGAGATTCCGGATTTAAGGGCCTAAAGTTAAGAAAATCTAAAATCAATTAAATCATTATCCTAAACTCATGCTATTGTTCATTCATTAATGGCTTATTAATAGTTAGTATAATTAATTACTTACATATTTTTAATTAGACAGTAATCAAGACTCCCGTATTAGATTACTCTAAGAAGAATTCCTCAATTAAGAACAATGATTCGTAATTAATAAATCAATTCCTAGAGTTGTTTAATCATCTAACTACGTATTCGATAATTAATCGGTAATTCTAACTCACGTATTTGAATTACACAATAGGAAAATCACAATTAACAACGAATATAATTCATACGTTCCAATTTGGAATTATTGATGATTAAAACCTAGGTCAAATTCTAGATTTATTTCTCAATTACATCTAGAATACAAAGGTAATTAAATGGTGATCAAGCATTCAATTCGATTACCCACAAGTTTAATCAATAAAGCATGAATCAAGAACAATCAACAATTAATCAAGAAATCCATAAAACTAGGTAGAGAAAAACAAATCAATCCATTCAATATTTAAAAATAAGAGACACTTACTAAGAATAAATCTTGGATTGAGCGTTAATCTCACCCTCAATCCTTCGTCCCCATGCGAAATTAAAATGAAAATTAAATAATCCAAGTGTTCTAGGGTTTGAAAGAGAGAAAATATGAAAGAGGAGTTCGAAAATACGCCCAAAAACGGGCTTTAAATAGCATAAAACGCGTCAAAAAATTACGCCCAGCGCCCGCTGGACCCTCCGCATTTCTTTCCCAGCCGAGTCATTGGTCCAGCGGCTGCTGGCCTCCTGGCGCTGGCCCTCGCGCGCAGCAATTTTGTTTCGACCCGTTCTCCATCGTTTGAACTTCGATTTTGGATCCGTTTGCGGCTACGGACTCCTATCGAGATGAACTTCAATCCTATGCTACCCAAGATTCATCATTATAACTCAAGT
This sequence comes from Leonotis leonurus, assembly GCA_026898415.1. NCBI lineage: Eukaryota > Viridiplantae > Streptophyta > Magnoliopsida > Lamiales > Lamiaceae > Leonotis > Leonotis leonurus. Next base: position 3,876,051 of record JAPKLX010000020.1, on the reverse strand, counting down.
TTTCACCAATTTCCACACCAAACAACCTACATGTAATTATGATAACCGGACGTAAATACGAACAAAAAAATATATAAAAGAACCTAAAACTAAGAAATGAGACTTGAAAGGTCGTGTAAAAACACGACAAAAATACACCAAACACTTTATCTTATTGCTGAAAATTCAAAACTCACGATCTCTGATCATATAATATAAGGACTCAAATCAGGACTAGAAAATTTCCTAATCCCGATCCCAAATTCTCATCTTTAATAGCCATGCTTGAAAATGATGATTAAGATAGTAAAATCCATAATAAGCTCTATTAAGCCGGTAAAAGCAATTTATCACAATGTTAAAGGTGTAGAAATTTACAGGAACATTCCTTTAAAATATTTTGTCGAACATGAAAAGTGCAAAACTGTATTTCTTAATTTTGACAAGAGTAACTCTGATAGAGTTGAAATAACTCTATTAATAATTGTTGTAGCGCATGATTTTTGTTTTCTTCACATGTATTTTGTAGGAACGATAACGTGGAGGACTTTTAGACACGATGACATGGATGTCCTTGTAGGATGTAAACTGGTGATTGAGTCCATGTCACGTAAAGAAGAAATAGTCAAAAGATTTTTTGAAGTGGTGCGCAACACACGAAGTTTGTTGAGATGCAAGTGGTGAGCAGTTGCGAAGAATCAGGAGCAGTGTCGAGTCAACAAACAGAAAGCTCTTATTTTCACTCTCATGCATTTAAAAGTTTGTTGCGAATTATCAGGAGATGTACTCAATCAACAAACAAAATAATGTGTTGAGTTTATCAAGGACAGTTTGGAGAGTAGTTGTGAAATATTAGGAGAAGTGCTGAGATGACAAACTGAATCCACTACTTTTACTCCTACATCTCAAAAACATGGAGTGGCTCAAGTTGAGTTTGGAAAGCTTATAAATACATGCTTGGGCAGTGAGTGAAAGTGCGGGCGAAGTGAGAGAGTTTCTAGTTTTTACCAAGTTTAAGAAGGTGTTTGACTAAACTTATATTTAAGAGCTTATAAGCTTTTGCAATAGCCTATAAGATGTCATACATTAAGAGCTTGTAAGTTGATCAGGTGTTTGGATAAATGAGTTTATAAGCTCTTTTAAAAAAAATAATAAAATGTTTGACATTTTAAGTTCTTCATATGTGATTTTGTTGGGATAAATATGATAATAACAAATTATCATAGAGTTATTAATGTAATTTTGTTGCAGCTTATAAGTTAATGGAGAAATAAGTAGAGATGGATCTACTTATTTTTTGAACAACTTATAAGCTCTCAAGGAGCTTAATTTGCAAAATGCTTTTAAGAAACTTATAAGCTTAGCCAAACACTCCATAAATCTATTATGTTCAAGTGATGCTTTTCAGTTGTTCTTGAAAAGTGCATTGTAGTTTAGTGAAGAGTGTTGTTGAGAGCTGAATGATTTGTTCTGTAAACAATACTTGTTTAGTGATTTTTGGTCATACGGTTTGTGCGGATTATAAATTATAATTTGCACAAAAAATTTACATATCGGTTGTTTTCTCTTTATATTTTTCGTTGCTATTTTTCACTCAAGTGTTGGAGTCTTACACCTTGACGTTTAATTTGTTACATTATCTTTACTATGTATGTTTGCGTTCGAAGAACATCATACACAACATACCAAAAGTTGTAGAGGTAAACTAACAAACTAAGCAATTTGTTGAAAACAAATCTACAAGGCAAAGGCTTCGTTCACAGCATATCGCGAAAGAAACCAAAATCAACCACAGGTATGCCACCAACACAAAAATATGGGTTTGGAAGAATGCCTAATTCAGGGAGGCACAATAGATGGGTGATAGGTATTTAGCCCGTTTTCAGTCTCGTTTCTTGTGCATATTGAGTTGATAATATTTTGATTTATCTTGTTTTTCTATTAGATCCTTTGGTTGTCATATTTTTGTATCTCAGGTAAAGAGTCGGACAAACAAGCTAACAAGTTTCGGGAAGAGAAACGAGGGTGAAACGACATAAAAGAAGACTAGCAGCGCGCCGAGGTAGCGGCCGCTAGCCCTCGAAAACTCAAGAATTGGGAAGAACATGAGTCTAGCGATCGCTAGCCCCTAGCGGCCGCTAGTTCGGCCAAGGAAACCATTACAAAATGCTAGGCTAGCGACCGATAGCCCCTAGCAACCACTAGCTCGCCCAACTGATCTCAAAAGCTGAGTCCGCTCGCTATCCCCGGTGGTCTTCTTCCAATCCAGAACATGGTGGTAGCGGTCGCTACCCCCTAGTGAGCGCTAGGCAGGCGGAAATTCTCCCCTATATATAGTGTACTCGCGAGATTTTTTTAATACACTTATCATTTTATGGTTTTGAAACAAGAGAGAAAACACAATAGATAGTTTTAGCACTTCAATTTCATAGTTTGTTCTTTATTTTCGTTGTGGATTCGATCGTGATTCAACCCGAAGATTATTTCTATTGCATTATTTTCCATTTAATTCATGAATTCTTATTGCTTTCTTATTTTTGTTTATCGATTTTAATTACTTGTGGCTTCCTTCTTGATTAAGTTTGAATTATAATTTTCTTATCTATTATCCATGTTAATCAATAAATCGAAGCATGTCAAGAATTATTTCATTTAATTTCTCGTTCTTAGATTTATGATTTAATTGTTTTCTTAATTCTCGCCTAGATAATCTGTTTCTCAATTCTTTTAATTTCACTTGCCTAGGTAATTAATTAATTTAGATTAATAATCATTCAAATACAATTAGAGTGATTTCTTTTGTTAAACAACGTAGATGAAGCCCTGTTTAGCTTTCCTTGAGAATACGACTTGTGTTAGCTTATTAATCTATAATGACCTCGTTCTCTTGCGAGTAACTTAATTAAAATAAGTTGAAACAAATTTTGGTGCCGTTGTCGGGGAAGGCTATAGGAATTTATTTGCGTTGCATTTTAGTTTCTATTTTTCTTTTATTTTCTTTCTATTTATCCTTTTTCTTCCTCAGGTGCATTTGATCTTTTGTTGGTTTTGTGTATGCTAGGTCGCCGAAGCTTGAAACAAGAGTTGGTGCCCTTTGTTGAAAAAATCAATAGAAGATACGTTGTGCTCGAGGAATGATATCGAGACGTCTTCAACCTTGACACTCTATTCGAAGAGAAACTGGAAATCATGGCCGACAAAGTAGAAGCACCTAGGAAGCTATGAGATTTTGCCAGGCTCTCATATGGAATCACAACATCCGCTATCGTGCTCTCTGCTGCGGGGAGAAATTATTAGCTGAAGCACAACCGCATCAACATAATGCCCTCATTCTACCGGTTAGCTAATGAAAACGCACTCCTCTTCATTAGGGAGTTCTGCATAGGTGTCCAGTCCATCCCACTTCAGACACTCAATGAAGAAGAGCTCCTCAAGAAGTGTTTTCCTTACTCACTGAAGGATAGGGCGAAGTCGTGGTATCTCTCCCTTCCAGCATGATCTCTACCTACATGGAAAGCCGTGCATACTGCATTCCTGTTTAAGTACTACCCGAATCACAAGACATAATAGATTCGGCTTCAGATCATGCAGTTTTCTCATGAACCTGACGAGCCTTTCCATGAGACGTTAGACTGATTCAGAGAGTATAGCAGCAGTGTCCTCACCATCAGATTGTGCATGAACTCCTATGGCAGATATTCTACAATGGTTTGTAGCACACTTATCAGTTCATGGTGGATACAGTAGCTGGAAGGAAAATATCTGACAAGACAGCTGATGAAGCAGTAGAGATCTTAGAGACTTTAGCAGTCAACTCGCAACAGAAAATATCTCATTCTAAGAGAGTGGAGATCAAGGAAATCGAAGCGAGTCTGGATTTAAAGAGACAGATGGCCGATATAATGAGAGAGCTGCAAGAGTTGAAGATGAGCAAGGCCCCTGCAGTGGCCAAGCACGAGCCGGTGCCTGAACCGTGCCCTATTTGTGGAGATCCTAGCCATGATGAGAACAACTGCAATAAAACGACAGACTTGACTTTTGAAGGAGATGCGGGGATCTATGTTGCTCAGGGATATCCGCCACGTCAGTCATTCGATCAGCATCTAGTCCAACAGACTGCAGGATGGAGAGCTCAGAATAGCTCTACATGGAAGGGACAGAGTCAGGGGCAGGGATCGAACTTTCCTCCCCGACGAGCACCTCCACAGCAGTATTATCCACCTCAACATGAGTATTATCCACCATTACAACCACACTACCCACCTCAACATGGGTATTATCCACCTCAACATGGGTATTATCCACCTCCACCACACTTTCTACAACTGCCACCTCAGTTCTAGCCACCATTCTCACCTGCAACACGAGCAGCCGCACCACCTAAATCTTCTCTAGAAGACATTCTAGCGGCTTTCATGCAAAAAAGCAAGCTGGCAAGGGAGACTCTAGAGACCACAATCAAATGCCTCGAGAGTCAAGTGGGGCAGATCTCAGGAGCTGTCAATCAAATGCAGCAGCAACAACAGACAGGGAAGATAACTGGGCAGGGACACTCTCCACACCAGCTACAGATCATTACTGTTCTACGTAGTAGGAAGCAAGTGAATAACAAAGTGGAGCTTTCGGAAGCTGAGGAGGATAAAGTGGCGGAGGAGAAGGAGAAAGAGAAGGATCAAGAAAAGCCCGCCATTCAGTTGCACAAGACGACAAACCCATACAAGCCACTGATTCCCTTTCCGAGCAGACTAAAAATTGAGAAATTGGAGCGGCAGTTTGCAGATTTCTACAACATGCTTTCCCAGGTGCAGGTGAATCTGCCACTGCTCGACGTCATTTGCAATGTTCCAGCGTACCTCAAGTTCTTCAAGGAACTTACCTCCAAGAAGAGAAGATTTGTTGACGACGAGTCGGTGATGATATCCGAGTTGGCCAGCTCCATTATGCAAAAGCCTCTCTCACAAAAGCTACAAGATCCAGGTAGTTTCGTCATCATCTCTTTAGGAAATTGTAAGACTGTGACAGGTATGCTTGATTTAGGTGTTGGTATCAATCTCATGTCTTACTCGATTTTAAAGAATTAGAGTTAGGAGAATTGAAACTCACTCGCATGAGCCTATAGCTAGCTGATCGTTCTGTTAGGTACCTTAGAGGGATTATTAAGAATATTCTTGTTAGTGTTGGTGGTTTGATTGGACCTATGGATTTCGTTGTGCTAGAGATAGGTGATGTGCATGAGAATGGTCGTGATCATAATTTTTTGCTAGGTAGACCTTTTATGGCCACTACTAACACTTTGATTGATGTGAATAATGTAAATATTCAGATGTCTATGTTAGGAGAGAGTTTTATTTTCTGTGCATAAGAACAAAGCTATGCCGTCTGTGAATTCTATTGAGGATTGTGCTTTCATTGATTCTATTGATATCTTAGCCGAGATTTCTTTTGTGCAGGATTACAGTGTGGAGGAGGTATTCGAGGGATCAGCTGACATGGAGGAAAGGCTCAAATTGGAAGCTCAATTCGCGGAGCCACCTCCCTTGAAACTGACGAATCCACTTGCACCCGAGAAACTGGAGCTGAATGAGCTCCCTAAGAATCTAAAGTACGTGTTCCTCGAGGAGAATGAGCAGAAGCCGATGATCATCTCGGTTCATCTTACTGACACCCAACAAGCCCAATTGGTAATTGTGCTGAAAAAACATAAGTTAGCCTTTGGATGGAGTTTGGCAGATATTTGAGGCATCAGCCCAGCGATGTGCATGCATAAGATCTAGCTCGCCGATCATGTGCTCCCTAAGAGGGATGGACAACGATGCCTCAACCCGGTCCTGATGGAGGTCGTGAAGAAAGAGATTTTGAAGCTGTTGGCCGAAGGGATCATCTATATCATCGTCGTCTAGTCCACGTCGTACCCAAGAAAGGAGGCATCACAGTGACCATCAATGAGAAGAATGATCTCATTCCCACTAGGCCTGTCACCGGATGGAGGATGTGTATCGATTAATGCGGCCACGAAAAAGGATCACTTCCCTCTTCCCTTCATTGATCATATGTTAGATAAGCTTGCTGGTAATGATTTCTTTTGTTTTCTTGATGGTTTATCAGGTTATTATCAAATTGCGATCGACCCGGAGGATCAGGCAAAGACTGCCTTCACTAGCCCTTTTGGGACTTATGCCTTCCGAAGGATGCCATTTGGACTCTGTAATGCGCCAAGTACCTTCCAAAGGTGTATGATGTCTATTTTTTCTGATATGATTAGTGATTTTGTTGAGGTCTTTATGGATGATTTTTCTGTGTTTGGATACTCTTTTGATGATTGTCTTGATAAGATTGATCAAGTGCTTGATCGTTGTGTTGAAAATTGTCTTACTTTGGACTAGGAGAAAAGTCATTTTATGGTTTGTAGTGGTATTGTTTTGGGGCATTGTAGTGTCAAGCAAGGGGATAGAAGTTGATAAGGCTAAGGTAGAGGTGATTGAAAAATTGCATCCACCGACTGATGTTAAGGGTATTAGAAATTTTTTGGGTCATGTTGGTTTCTATTGCAGATTTATAAAAGATTTTTCTAAAATCTATCAACACCTCTGTCGATTGCTTGCTCAGGATACTACTTTTGTGTTTGATGATGATTGTCTTGCTGCTTTTACTACTTTGAAAGATTTATTGTGTAGTGCTCCTGTTATTGTCGACCTGAATTGGTCTTTTCCTTTTGAAATCATGTGTGATGCGTTGAACTTTGTTGTGGGAGTTATTTTGGGTCAACGTGTTGATAATATGTTGCGCGTTATTTATTATGCTAGATCTATTTTGAATCATGCTCTGATTAACTACACTACTACCAAAAAATAAATGTTAGTTGTAGTTTTTGCTCTCGATAAATTTTGTGCTTGTATCATTGGTTCTAGATTGATTATTCATAGTGATCATGCTGCATTACGTTATCTGTTACTAAGCCCCAAGCAAAGCCTAGGTTGATTTGTTGGGTTTTGTTAATTATTTGGCTTGTGGTGAATTAAGGAATGACCTCACTTCCCAAGAAATGAAGCGTTTTCTACATGTGTGCAGATAGTACTTTTGGGAAGACCCCTTTCTATTCAAGCTCGGGAAAGACGAGGTGATTCGGAGATGTGTTGCGGAAGAAGAGAAATCTAAGGTGTTGGAGATGTTGCACCAGGAACATTGTGGTCGTCATTTTGGAGGACAAAAGACGGCTCATAAAGTCCTGCAGTCAGGTTTATTTTGGCCCTCATTATTTAAGAATGCACATGCTTTTTATCTCTGATGTGATAGATGCCAAAGATTTGGCTCGATAGGTCGTAGGAATGAGATGTCCCTTAATAATGTGCTTGTAGTTGAGATTTTTGATGTGTGGTGTATTGATTTTATGGGCCCCTTTCCGAAGTCCTATGGCTATGAATATATTTTATTTGCCGTCGATTACGTGTCCAAGTGGGTTGAGGCTATCCCCACTCCGACGTGTGATTCTCACTAGTACTTAAGTTCGTGCCGGAAAATATTTTATGCAGGTTTGGATTTCCACGCGCAATCATTAGTGATGGTGGAAAGCACTTCTGCAATAGGTTGTTCGAGAGGCTAATGAAGAAGAATGGAATAACCCATAAGATTGCTACTCCGTATCACCCCAGACGTCGGGCCAAGCTGAGATGAGAAACAGACAAATCAATAACATATTGGAGAAGATTGTCCAACCATCTAGGAAGGATTGGTCAATCAAGCTGAATGATGCTCTTTTGGCGTACCGAACGGCCTACAAGAGCGTTTTGGGGATGAGCCCATATCGCCTCGTGTATGAAAAGGCGTGTCATTTTCCGGTAGAGGTGGAGCACAAGGCTTATTGGGCAATCAAAGCCTCCAATTTCGACTTGCACAAGGCTGCGGAGCACCGTCCACTTCAAATGTCGGAGCTCAACGAGTTGAGCAATGAGACGTACGATAATTCTATGATCTATAAGGACAAGGTGAAGGCGCTACACGATAAAAGAATATTTCACAAGGATCTCAAGCCCGGCATGAAGGTGCTATTGTTCAATTCCCGCTTGAAACTGTTTCCCAGGAAGTTGAAGTCGAGATGGAGTGATCTGTTTGTGGTGAAGGATGTGAAACCGTAAAGGTCGGTGGAGCTTGCTAAAGAAGGTTCCGATGATTCTTTCCTCATGAATGGACATCGTGTGAAGCCGTATATAGAAGGATGGCCGACCAACTTCACGGTGGAGTCGACACCAGTTGAAGATCCACCACTTCATTCAGCAATTTTTCCGTCGAGTTAATGACATTAAACAAGAGTTTCGTTTATTTTACTTTGTTCTTTTATTTTGTTTTGTGTTTCGTGTAGTTAATTCGTGTTTTATTTGTGTGTTTAGGTGCATTTGGAAGGACTATATAAATTTGTGCATTTTGGCCGAGAGGTGGGGTAGCCGGCGCTAGGCCCCTAGCGCTCGCTACCCCCATTTTATGGGACTTTATGAGGGCAGGGCTAGCGACTGCTAACCCCTAGTGGCTGCTAGCCCCTTGTTCTGTATTCCTTCTCCGCGCACAGGGGTAGCGAGCGCTAGCCCCCAGCAAGCACTACCCTTATTTCTCTTCACTGAAGGAAGGGCTAGCAACCGCCACTCCCCCCAACACCCACTAGCCTTCCACTATGCTTTTCCTTCCAGCACACTAGGGTAGCAACCACTACCCCCCCCAACGGCTGCTACTCTAGTGGAAAACCCCCTAATAACCCCTTCTTAAATTCTACACCTCCCTTATTCTCCTCCACCCAAATTCATCCTTTCCATATCTCCACTTTTCTTCTTCATCTCCTCCCCACCGGGACACCTCCCCAATTTCTACACCAAAAAAAAAAAAAAAAAAATCAAATCACCATCCCCAATCATCAACATCTCCACATATCACCTTCTCCATCCCTCACCCAACCTTTTTATCCATCCTAATTCCTTATTTCCCCATCTTCCTCAACCCTAAACACTAACCCACACTACACCATCACCACCACCTCAAACTACCACCGTCTGCCTAATGCCGCCAGCTGCCGCCTGCCGGACGTCGTCACCAGAAGCCGCCGCCGCCTACTCTGGCCATTTTTCCAGCGACCTCCCTTTTTTTCGCCTTTTCACGTCACTATGGCACACACCAAACTTTGCGTCGGCGAACAAGCTGCGAGTAGCTCGCAACCGCCACCGGAGGGAGCCGAGGATCTCCGAGAAGAGTTCAACTGCCTGTTTCTCATCCAAACCGATTTGGAGGGCCGATTCTATATACGGTGGACTCGGCATGAGGTAACCCCGCCGCACACTTTGTATTGGAATTTATTAAATAATTTGAGATGTACTGCAGATGTAGAACGTTATTTGAATATTTTAGGATTGAAAAACATATGCTAGAATATCTAATAAATGTTCAGTTGTGATTACGCATGAATTTTTATCTACACTGGATGTGTCTGCGGATCTTACTTTGTGTCAGTTTAGATTGCGGAAAGTTTCCCGCCGCTTGTCTGTTTCTCAACTGTGCAGGATTATGGGTTTTCACTATGAATGTGTATCTCAACCGTATGAGTGTATGTTGTAACAACTTCGACAGCAGCTAGTCATATTCTCCAGTTAACAAAACCATCACTCTAACAGACTCTTTGTGTTGTAGAAACAATCGACACAACAGTAGAGAAACAGAAAGAACATTGTATGTATTTTTGCGTGGGTTAAGTTATTTACTCATGCGAGTCTCATGAGTAAAAATATTATTAAAAACGAAAACAAGATAGTTACAGATAGTAGACAAGTTCTAGCTATCTAACAACTACCCTACGAAAATACAATCTCAATAACAAAGTAAAGAGATTGAAATATCTAAGAGAGTAAAAGAGTAAACAAGGATTTGTTAATCTCTCTAAAATACAACGCTATAAAATATCAACTTTAGAATGTGAGATTCATAAGTTGTACACACTAAACAACGAAATTACACGAAATATTTCCTCGACAAAGTGTACACATTCGCACAGACTCGAACCTCTCAAAGACATCTCTATCAATTATGCTCAAGTTTGATCTCACTCTTCCAGATATTCTTCTTATATATATAGGGCTCAATGGGCTTCATTTATGGGCTCTAGAGGATCATGGAGAACTAAGTGGAGATGCTTGGAGTGAAAGGTGGAAAGTAGTTGTGAAAGTAGTTGTTGGCTCAATGCTAGTTCTACATTTGCAGGAACAAACTTATCCACCTCACCACTTCTGCATCTTTATAGGAACTAAACGTCCATGAGTGATAGTGGGAGAAGTGCTAGCAGTGGGCGCTCAATGTGCTCGCGTGTTGTTGCGATAATTCAGGAAACATGATTGTTGCTGCGATATTCCTGGAATGTTGTTGCAACAATTCAGGTAGCACGTGTTGACTTGCTCAGCTGCTTAACTTCCTCTCCTAAAATCGTGCCACTCGTTTGACTGGGTCAGCTGACTAACTTCTTTCCTAGATTTATGCCACTTGATATTTCGCAACTAACATTCAAATACATGGGAGTAAAGATAGGAACTTTCTGTTTGTTGACACAACACTACTCCTTATTTTTCTCAATTGTTCTTCGTGTGTTGTGCCAACACAATCCATGACATGGACTCAATCACCAGTTGTACATCCTATAAGAACATCCACATCATCGTTCCTACAAAATACATGTGAAGAAAGCAAAAATCAATGTTAACAGAACATGTGAAACAACAATTATTAATAGAGTTGTATTAACTCTATCAATCTCCCCCTTTTTTGCCTTTCTTCACAAAAACTCTAAAAACATAACAATTTCGTAACACTCCACATGTCTTAAAGGCTCCCCCTGCAAAATAATCAACACATATGTTACAACAACATTGCCCGCCGCTGCAATATTAGCACCAACTCCATCTCTTTCCTTGGTAGTTTCAACACGCTTATTTCTCTTCTTTACTCCCATTTTTGTGAAGAAAGAAGAAAGTCAATCTCACAACCCTTTGTTCGGTCAAAAACCTCATCAATCTCCCCATTTGAATGTGTCTTCTTCATGAAATCTCTATGTCAATTAAAACTAAAGAGCATCACACCCCCCCTAAGTGTACGCTTCTCTTCATCACTTCATTCTTCCCCTACATCTGGCATTTCTCTGAGGGAGGCACTGACGTGAGGTGAGGGATAGGTAGGAGTTTTAATTTCAATTGTTAGTGGAGGTATTGAAGAGAAAAAAATATGTGCTGAGATGGCAGTTACCATAGCACACGATAAAAAATACACTTAGTACCCAAACACACTTTATGGCATCCACTAAAATAGATAGTCGGTTTTTCAAACGATAGAGAGACCAAGATTTTCGTAAAAACCAACAAACAAACACCAAAAACAAAAAAAGGGTATAAACGATTTTTACCCCTTTTTCACGAATTTTCATTTCTTCAAGACTTGTATGTTGCGCTAGCATCCACCCAACATTAGCTTGACTTATCAGAGATTTCATGCAATAGTGCGAAACTACAAGAATTCAAGGGTGTTTTTGATGAGAATGCCTCGTCGCAGCGAACGCCGTGTACCTCTTCTCCACCCTTGAAAGCAATCGCAGTTAGACTACTTTGTAAGGTAGCATCATCGCAGCGAACATCGTGCCCCCCAAACTACTTTAGTCTTTCCCACACTTTTAAAAATAGATATATAGATATATAGACATGCAATGTTAAGCCTTTGCGGGGGAACGTGTTGTAACAATAATCAGAGTCACACAATCAATTGCATTTCATAAAATAAGAATCCGTTGAAACAACAATGAAACAAACATTAGAGAATAGGGGTTTTAAAAAACACATAGACCAAGTGATTTTCGTAAATTTACGAATTTCTCATGGTCTAAAGATTTTGTAAAAATATCAAAAATTTGTTTTTCAGTTTTCACGTACTCCAGCCTCAAAACCTCTTGCTCAACCAAATCTCTAATAAAGTGGTGCCTAATGTCAATATGCTTGGTTCTAGAGTGTTGGACAAAATTTTTGGATATGTTGATGGCACTGATGTTGCCACAGTATATCACAAGATTGTTACTCTCAACTCCGTAGTCACTAGACCATACCAAACTCATACTAGCATCTTTAAAAAATAATATCATGGTCAATTGTTCTTGCAACATACCTGATAACACACTCGATTGCCTTAGTGTAGGACATCTTATGATTTACCTGATAGACACTGGACATTAAATTTGAGCATGTGGACTTAAGACGAAGAAAGCTCTCAATCATCGATCTATAGAGTGTTAGGCCGACATCATCTCCAACATCGTCTTTGATTAACTTTGGTAGTTCTCTTACTGCACCCACCTTAGTCAACCTGTCAAAGTTCATAAAGTCAGTATGTTCTGAACATTGGTGCCATAACAATGTATCATCACTTTGTGCCTTACTGCACTTTGGTTCATTGGCCATGTAACAGTTTTCATTAAATCTTTGACCTTTCATGATACATGCATTATGTTCATCATACAACTCACATGTATTTTTAGTAAATCTAACAGGCAAATCATCATCACATAATTGATTTATACTAATGAGATTTTTCATGAGTCCTTCAACGTGGAAAACATTTGTGAGAGTGGGTAAACCTGGAACATTTAAGTACCATTTACCAACTATTTTACCTTTTGAGCCTCCTCCAAAAGACACATTCCACCTTTATAGGATTCATAATTAGATATAAATGTTGGATATTTTAGTGTAATTGGATTGACTTGTTTGATCAATGTCGTCATAACAATACATCGTATAAGTTTGATGGTGTGGAGTGCACGCTTATATGAGGTTGTTAAGGACGGGGGTTCGGGGGCAGCGCCCCCGATAGCGGGATCCAAGGGGCAGAGCCCCTGGCTGGGGTCGAGCTGTGCAGGAAATTCATCGAAAATATGATTTTCGGAATGTCAAGGAACAGAATCGTGTAGCCAGCGACCGCTGGCTTCCCAGCGGTCGCTGGGTGGCATTCTCTGAAAAATTCAGAAAGCATGAGCCAGCGACCGCTGGCTTCCCAGCGGTCGCTGGGTGGCGTTCACTGAAGAAAACAGGAAGCAGTAGCCAGCGACCCCAGCGGTCGCTGGGTAACAGTTTTTTGCCAGTTTTTTGCGCGAATTTAAAGTTCCAGACTGCAATTTTCAAAAAAAATAGACTGACATATCTTTCCCCTCAATTGATCAAAATTCCCTCTATACAACACATACTAAAGTTCAACTCTGGATTGTATCCGATTGGATAATTCGACAGTACCGTCGAATTGATTCGATCTGAAAGTGATTTCACGCCTTTCAGAGGATCCGATTTCTGTTTATTTATCTACTTCAATTCCTTCATATTTTCTGTATATTCCCAACAATAAATATTTTGTTACATTTCATGTGACGTGAACATCCACTGTCGAAATACCATGATCCTAGGGTAATCGTTTTTAATGCGGTATACACCACAAGACAATTTACCTTTTCTATTCTAACCCAAATCTGCTTAGGGGATTTTCTCACCTTCCTGTGTTGTGCTAATTGTTGGCAATACATGTTAGCATTTGTTGGTCCCGAAAGAGCAAGGTTTGGTGTATGGGGGGGGGGGGGGAATACACCAAATACAAACTTTTCAGTTTACTTGATTAATCTAATAAGAGAGATTTAAGCTTTCTGTATTACAGATTGCTCAAAGTGTCAGACCAGATCGACTATCTAATCGATCTTGTTCTGTCCAAGCAGAATCTCTCAAGTGAGTAACACAAAGCAGAGAGTAAGAGTAATCTTATTCTCCAACAGTGTATTGTGTGCGGAATAATGGTGGACTTAGTCGGTGCTCTTTGTTTAGAAAACCTTTGAAAAACTTAACCGAATATTTAGGAGATTGATTAAAAGTGCAGTTTGAATGAGTATGACAGATAGTGAATAAAACAACTGGAATATAGATGTAGAAAGTAAATAACACAGTTATTTTACGTGGTTCGGGAAACCCCCTACGTCCACGGTCTAATCCAAACTGGATTAGTTATCCACTACTATGATACTCTTCTTATTTATACTCGCTGAGAACGAGCCACAAGTTTCAAACACAACCTGGTTGAAACTTATGCACGAATAAGGGTCGTGTCCCTTTACAACTTATAGAAAAACTACTGTAAACAGGATCTCTTCACGTTAATCCACTAGAAAACTACTAGCTAGCAAAGATCTCCTTCTTTCTCTCTCGATAAGACAGACTTGAATCGATGTGTGATTACAATTACGAACGCTTCGGAACACGAACTGGTTGAAATCTTCTCTCAGTAAATGCTTCGATTAGTTGAGATGATTTCTGGGTAGAGTAGCTTGAAATGATAAATGATCTTATTCGCGTGTGTATCCTGCCAGTCTCTGTTCCGAGCTTTTATAGGTGTAGAATTTTGAAAATTCTAACCGTTGAGTTTGATTGGTTTGGAGTAGATGTGATTTTACCAATCAAGGATAGTGAATCCCTAGATTATCTCCTCTTGCCTTCTAATGAGGTTGACAGAATCTTCCAAGTATGGTAAGCAGATCGTTTGACAGATAGCTTTCCTTTTTCTGGTCTTGATTGATTCTCTTCCTTTTGTGGTACGAAGGACTTAGTTAGACTTTGGGATTCATAGACACTTTATCTGATTTCAGCATTTGAGTGTTGATCTGGTTGAACTTTCTGGTTGAGAGTTTCTTGGTTCAACTTTCTGTCTGAGTTGATTTGTTTCAACATTCTGGTTGAGGCTTTCTGGTTCAACTTTCTGTTAGGGTTGATTTGCTTCAACTTTCTGGTTGAGTTGATGTGCTTCAACTTTCTGGTTGAGTTGATGTGCTTCAACTTTCTGGTTGAGTTGATGTTCTTCATCTTTCTGGTTGAGGCTTTCTGGTTCAACTTTCTGTCAGGGTTGATATGCTTCAACTTTCTAGTTGAATTGATGTGCTTCAACTTTCTGGTTGAGGCTTTCTTGGTTCAGCTTTCTGACTGAGTTGATATTCTTCATCTTTCTGGTTGAGGCTTTCTGGTTCAACTTTCTGTCGGGGTTGATATGCTTCAACTTTCTGGTTGAGTTGATGTGCTTCAACTTTCTGGTTGAGGCTTTCTTTATCACTCTGATCCTTCTGAATGTTAAGGTTCATGTCACATATAAACCAGATAAAAGTAATATAGAACTTGAATAATCCTAAGTGTGTTTTCGAGAGAATATCATCAAAACTTAAAATAATTTGTGTGGTTCCCAACAGCATTTTCCACATCATTCAATCGTTTAAAGCAGAAGGGTTTAATATGACCAAGAGTAAGACAATAATGACATACGTATGTTCTATGTTTCTTACCTATACTTAACTGTGGCTTTTTGCTTTTTCTTGGCAGTTTAGGAGGTGTTGGAGTAATTGTTGGCTTCACATATGATTTTCCACTTGATTCATCTTGATATCCAAGTCCCTTTGTGTATTTCAACTCTGTCATTTGCTCAACATCTCATCCAGAGTATACGTTCATGTATTCCACTTCCGGATAGTCAATTGGGCCTCTTCAAGCTGCACACACACTTTGTGTATTTCAATCTCTTTTTATGTGAGCAAAGTCTCCTACTTGATTAGTGAGTCCTTGAGTCTTGAATTCTCAATTTGAGTAGACTTTTAACTCTTTGGCTTGTTCCTTCCACTTTCCAAGCAACTCATCATATAGACTCTACAATACTTGGACCATGAAGAGAGTGTCATCATCAAAATCATCGTCACATACATCGTCATACCCTGCTTCACCCACAAGTGCATTCAAACATAAAAACTTAGAAGAATAATCATGATCATACCTGTTGGATATTGGTTCGAAATTTGTTGACCCAACATCTTCGTCAAAATACCTCTCCAATATGGTATGGAATGTTGTGGTAACATTTTGCGACACATTTTTGCTCGATTTATCCATCTCCTCAAAGAGCTCATCTTCAACATCACTAAAAGTCACCCGGTAGGACTTTCCTCTCTTTCGCAGCGTGTTTGCGCATTGTTTGGCATAATGTCCATACCCTTTGCATTCATAACATTAAACATTATCAATATGAGAGGAGTTATACTTGAAGTTTTCAATTGGGTAGATCTTCCTCGCTGTCTTTGGTGGAGTAACATCCCTTCGTCTTGCCGATTGATACTCAATCATTGATGGCGTTTGTTCTTTCGGCTTTGCATGCATCTTGTGCCTATTCATCTTTCTCACCATTGTGTTGAACTTTCTGGTGATTATGGCAACATCATCTCCAACGTTGATCTCTTGGAGTTCATCATCATCATTGACTTCATTGATCTCCAAATTCTGGTTGCTTGATGTTGCGCTAGCAGTGAACGCAATAATCTTTTTTTCTGCTAAAAGTTCTCTTCTCCTCCATGTTCATCTCATATGTCTTGAAGGCATTCATGAGATCCATGAACTCTGTTGTGGCAACATTCTGAGATGTTTCGAAAGCAGTAACCTTCATGTCAAATCTTGACGGTAGTGTCCTCAATGGCTTGGAAACGAGTACTTTGTTGCTTATAGGATCACCAAGGTCATGACACTCATTAGCAATGTCAAGTATCCTCTTTGTATAGCCGCTGATATTCTCATCCTCCTTCATTCGCATGTTTTCGAATTTTGAGGTGAGAATACGCAAGCGGGACTCCTTAATACTCGTGTCACATTCACAATGCCTTTGGAGAATATCTCACGCATCTTTAGCACATGCACTGTTCTTTATGAGTTTGAAGATATTTAAATCAACACAGCCGTAGATAGCATTTAGTGTCCGATCATCGAATGTGGCGGCCACACTTTGCTCTCTAGTCCACTGGTCGGTTGGTGTTGGGACAATATCTCCCTGAGCATCTATAGTTTTTGGCACTGACCATCCTTGTTCTAAAGACAGCCAAGCTCTCCTGTCAATAGACTTTATATGTGATCGTATTCTGGTCTTCCAGTAGGAGTAATTTGACCCATCCAGGATTGGTGGTTGAAACAACCCAATGCAGTTCAGATCCATGTTGGATCAGCAGTTAAGATACTCGCCAGGACCTCACTTAGTGTGTCAAGTGGAGGCTCTGATACCACTTGAAAGTGTATCTCAACCGTATGAGTGTATGTTGTAACAACAACTTCGACAGCATCTAGTCAGATTCTCCACTTAACAAAACCATCACTCTACCAGACTCTTTGTGTTGTAGAAACAATCGACACAACAATATAGAAACAAAAAGAACAATGTATGTATTTTTGTGTGGGTTAAGTTATTTACTCACGCGAGTCTCAAGACTAAAATTATTATTAAAAACGAAAACAAGATAGTTATAGATAGTAGACAAGTTCTAGCTATCTAACAACTACCCTACGAAAATACAACCTCAATAAAAACTTAAAGAGATTGAAATATCTAAGAGAGTAAAAGAGTAAACAAGGATGTGTTAATCTCTTTAAAATACAGCGTTCTAAAATATCAGCTTTAGAATGTGAGATTCATAAGTTGTACACACTAAACAACGAAATTACACAAAATGTTACTTCGACAATTTGTACAACATTTGCACAAACTCAAACCTCTCAAAGATATCTCTATCAATTATGTTCAAGTTCGATCTCACTCTTCCAGATATCCTTCTCATATATATAGGGCTCAATGGGCTTCATTTATGGGCTCTAGAAGATCATGGAGAACTAAGTGGAGATGCTTGGAGTGAAAGGTGGAAAGTAGTTGTGAAAGTAGTTGTTGGCTCAACGTCAGTTCCATATTTGCAGGAACAAACTTATCCACCTCACCACATCTGCATCTTTATACGAACTAAACGTCAATGAGTGATAGTGGGAGAAGTGCTAGTGGTGGGCGCTCAATGTGCTCGCGTGTTGTTGCGATAATTTAGGAAACATAAATGCTTCTGCGATATTCCTGGAATGTTGTTATGACAATTTAGGTAGCATGTGTTTACTTGCTCAGCTGCTTAACTTCCTCTCCTAAAATCGTGCCACTCGTTTGACTGGGTCAGCTGACTAACTTATCTTCTAGATTTATGTCACTTGATATTTCGCAACAAACATTCAAATACATGGGAGTAAAGATAGGAACTTTCTGTTTATTGACACGACACTACTCCTTATTTTTCTCAATTGTTCTTCGTGTGTTATGCCAACAAAATCCGTAACATGGACTCAATCACCAGTTGTACATCCTACAAGAACATCCATATCATCGTGCCTAAAGATTATCCACGTCATCGTTCCTACAAAATACATGTGAAGAAAGCAAAAAACCAATGTTAACAGAACATGTGAAACAACAATTATTAATAGAGTTGTATTAACTCTATCACACTGGAAGAACGTCGGGGATCAAGCTCCACCGTCTCATTTCAACCCGAATATCGCTTGGACTGCCCTCATGGGATTCCACAATTAGAAATCCGGCAGGTTTTATTAGAGATAATGTGTTGAACATCTTGCACAAGTTTCTCTCTTATGTCATCACCGGCAAGGAGCAAGGGAACAAAGTCAACCATGCGGAGCTCTATCTCCTCCACTGCGTGACTCAGGGCACTCGGGTGTGTGTCGGCTACTATATTCTTCACACATTTAAGAATATGCTAGCCACATCCTGGTATAACGCCACTCTTCCTGAAGTGTTTGATTTGGAGCATCTCAATCCTTCTGACACCATCTACTGCATCCGGATTGATATCTTTGAGCTTAAGAAAGGATTTGCACAGCGGACTATCAATGGCAGCCATCCACAGTCAGTAAATGTGTGGTGAACCACACGAATGAGCTGGCTGCTCTTGCAGTGAACCCTCCACCCCCCCCCCCCAGGCGATTTGGAGGTGTACGAGAAGGATGAGTATAAGGATGCTCAGATGCTAGATGCTTTCCCTACTAGCGCATCCTCCGGATATAGCCCCGGTTCCTCCTCCACATGGAACATTGATCAGCTGATAACTAGTTCCACGCTTTGAGCACTAACTTCGGAGCGTTCCGCACTGACTTCAACTCTTTTCGCCAGGACTTTGACACATTCTCGTAAGATTTTGGGACCTATGCTGATGAGGCTCGTACTTTCTACTATGACTTTGGAGAGTACAACAACACGATGACACAGAGTCAGCAGCGGATCGAGCGGAGGGTGAACAACACCCACGACCTCCTCACCGAGCAGGCCCGTGACGAGCCTATTTTTTGTGCTCTTTTTTAGTCTTGTTTTAGGTCTAGATTGAGTCTTTTTCCCTTTATTTGTGTCATATTTCGTGTCTGGGAGCACACAAGTCTATAGCAAGCAGGATGCAGGGCAAGATGCAGGTCATCTCGAGAAAGAGGCAAGATTAACACGCGGAGAAGCTTGAGCAATCTAGAGCTCAATACAAAGTACCGCCCGAGACCACACTGTAGCAAATGGAGACCAATGGAGCATGTTGAGCAAGACAGAGGACAGACCAAGCAGTTGGGTGCACACAAGACGAAGGGAAAGAGGCGGGGATATGTGGCAGATTTCTTTCCTTCCGCGGAAAAGGAAACATATCTCTCTTTCATTTCACCAATGATTTGAGGAAGGATTATGAATCTTTCCTTCATCGTGGAATATCTGATCAGGAAGGAAATTTTGTCGGAACCCTAGCCACCACCACACGAAAGGCCCAAGCCCATGAAATTGCTATATATATACCATACGCTACAAATCTGAGACACACACAAAAACACGCATGAGAGGGGACAGACGACGTCCAACTGCTAGTTTAGTTCTTTATTTTCTTATGAGTGATTGGGAGGAGAAAACAAGTCCTACAGGCAAACAATTTTAATATTATGTTATGCTTTTGGCCTTGCCACGGGTTGGTCCTGGCAAGAGGATCGTTTGGTAACACTTTCATTTCAATATTTAATATAAGTATGCTTTTATTTATTTCATCCTTATTCTTTCTTTTTTGTATAAGTAGCTAGGTTATTAGACTTGGCTTGGGGAAGATGATTGAGTAAGGACTTATAACGTCTTGAGAGTTCTAATTGTGCATATAGTTGTCTTGGCGTGTTCCTAAAGTGTTGGATCTGAATCCTATACAACTTGATCAAGTCCTCGGTGTTGTCTGGCCAGTAGCAGTCTTGGGCGAGATCAGGTTACAATTGCGAGCTGGAAACTCCAAGTGTTAGCGACTTTCTGTTTGCCAGCACAAGGATCAGTGCAGTGATGTAGGTGGGGACGCCATGGGACGGGCGTCTGAGATGGTATGCCCATGATTGTTGTGTTCCCCGCAAATGCCTATTCGGGTACATCGGAGTAAGCTTCGTCCGGTAACAATCTTGGGCAAGGGGGATAGGAGTGACTAACCTAATGGGCTGAAAAGGTGTGTTGGGCGGGGCTTGAATGACTACGTGACGATTACAAAGGGGGCTGCTTGAGTGATGCGTTTGGATGGTAGGAGTAAAACCTCATTCTTACGCTCGCCCTTAACCGATGACATGACGAGACAACAAACAACTTTGCACCAATGATCAAGACATAAGTCAAGACTTAAGGATTCTAACACAAGTCAAGTTGCTTTCTCATTTAACTCTTTTAGTGTTTTCTTTTCATTTATTTACTTTTACAGCTTTTACTATTCTGCTTGGTTACACCTCTTGCCCAAGGCAAGACTCGAATCAAAACCTCAATTGTGACATCAAGAGAGGAATCCACCAACTCCCTGTGGGATCAACCATGTAGTTGTCACTAGCGGAACCTAGTGAGAAGTATCGGTTTATAAATTTATCTCGGCGGAGTGATAACAACTGTTATGTGATAATTAAACCTTCAGTACGTGGCGTTGTTTAGACCAGACCCACTGTCCGATAAAGGAACTCAGTAACGGGTACGAGGAATATTTCCAGCCGATATACTTCCAACTTATTTTATTAAATTGCTCTCAAGAGAACGAGTTCATTATAGATTAATAAGTTGACCCTAAGTCGTATTCTCAAGGAAGGCTAAGAAGGGATTTATCTATGTTGCAGAACATAAAGCAATTAAAAAAGAAGGGGTTTTGATTTTTAACTAATCTAATTAATCTATCTAGGCGAATTAAATTAAATAATTTAAAATACGAATTACCTAGGCGAAAATTAATAAAGCAATTAAATCCTAAATCTAAGAACGAAGAATTAAAGAAACTGAATTTAAACATGCCTTGAATTGATTAATTAAAATGATCGAAAGGTTTGGATTAACGAATTGTGAATTAATCAAGAAAAGAACAAGAAGAAAAGAAATCATAAAGCAATAAAGAAAGCAGTAAAAGAACTCACGAATTGAAAGGACTAATAATGCATTAAGAAATCCGAGTTTGAATCACGAACGAATGCACAACGAAATTGAAAAACGAACAACGGAATAGAAATCTAGACTAATAGTGTTTTCTCTCGTGGTCTAAACCCTAGATTAAAAGTAAACACGTGAAGTGGAAGTAGTCCCCTCGTATATCGTGCGTGGAGGTTTAAATAGAAAAAGAGAAATTCGTCGAGCTAGCGAGCGCTAGGGGGTAGCCTTCACTAGCTTGGCTCTCTGATCTTTCTTCTAGCGCCAAGGGGTAGCGCTCGCTGGGGGGTAGCGAGCGCTACCCCAACGTTCTGTCTGTAGTGATCTCCCAGGGGCCAGCGACCGCTAGGGGGTAGCGGTTGCTAGGCCCTAGTTCTGCCTGGTTCAGGTCTTTGACCTAGCGAGCACTAGGGGCTAGCGCCCGCTAGGTCCATCTTCGGCCAAGCACACAATTTGCCATTTTCTTCGTCTTTTCGTCTCGTTTCTCTTGTCAAGCCTCGTTAACCATTTTTGTCGATTTTCACCTACAATGTAGCATATAGAAAACTAAAACATCACTTGAACGACAAACATAAGCATTATTAGACCATAAACACAATGGAAACGAGACAAAAAACGTATAAAACAACCTCTCCACACACAATACCTTGCTTGTCCTCAAGCAAGTCTAAGCTCACCAAAATATGGAGATTTCAAAACAAGAAGCAAGTTTAATTATGCAACAATAATCAAATTCATCACGAGTTCACGGAAGGATAATAAGACTACACATCAATCACCATTACGTGTTTCCTTCGAAGGTGCAACTTCAATCCGATCAAACTCAGTAACATATGCAAATTTGGCTTTTTAATCACTCATAGGCTAGACTTTGGATTAATAACTATTCAAACCAATTTTTAAAGAATCAAACCACATAGAATTTTTAGTGATATATAGAACATTGGTCACTAGGTGTGATTTTCGGTATAAATCGAGTATCCTAGTGTGGTTTCTCATACCCATTCCTCGAATTCAAGATTTCTTTCGATTTCTTAAAGGAAGCGGGGTAGAGTTCTTATCACCTATTCAAACAGTTCAAGCGATTCAATATCAATTTAAAAAGGTCATTCAAGCCAAATTTTGAAAGAGTGGGTTATATGGCCAAAAGTCACGAGATATGAACATTTAAAGGTTATCTCAAGTGTTCTCGTGTGGTTACTCATGCTCATGGTTTTCAGAGAGCAGAAGCCTCCCAACTCAATCTCACACTTAACAAAATTAACACCATTAACAACCAAGTCTAGCCATTAAGCAATCTTATACCAAATTCACAAGTTACGAGCTATCACATCAATCCATCACAAAATCGAGTGCCCCACGACAACTATAATCAAAATGTAATGCTCATTACCCAATCATCAACTCACAATGTCAATTCATGTCATCAAGCATAATCAACATGTTTCTCATCAAAATCAATCACTAATCCTATTAAGCTCCAAATTGCAAGTGGACAAACAAGAGTACACAACTACACACTTCTAAAAATACGCCACATACTACAATTTAAAGCATGCACACCCCCCTCAACATAGAGATAGCAATGTCCTCATTGCGACAATAAAAACAAGAGAGAGAGGGAAAGAAACTACCCGATACGGTATGATGCGGCGGTGGTGAAAGCTCGAGTAGTTGTAAAGGGTTAGACCTGCAAAAGAAACACCAAACAAAACCAAAGAAGCAAAAAAAACAAGGAAATAAACTAAAGGAAAAACAACCCGGACACACGCAAAAAGAAAACGAAAAGAAATACGTACTGGGTAGCAGTGACAAGTCACTGCTGATCCGGTGGTCGGCGCATGGTGGTGGAAAAGAAAATATGGGAAATGATAGAGTTAGAGAGAGGGATGGAGTGGTGGTAGTGTATAGAGAAGAAAAAATTAAGATATGGGGAGAAGATTCGAGAAAGGTAAGGGAGGAAAGAATATGAGGAAATAAAGATTGGGGGAGAGAACGTGGTAAGAGAAGAATATCAATGACGGAGGAAAGGAAGTAAGAATGGGGGTTCCGCTGGGGTAGTAGTTATTACCCTTGCGTATTGGAGAGGTGGGCCGAGCTGAGGGCTAGTGATCGCTCTGACTTCGGCTTCTGGTCTGAAACTCTCTTCCAAGCTTTTCGATTCTTCGAATGCTTCCTCCACACTGGAATCCTGTACAACAGAGGTCTCGGCCAAAGTATCAACAGAATCAATAAATGCACAATCTTCAATGGAACTAACAGAGGTCATAGCCTTTTGCTTATGCACAGAAAACGAAACTGACTCTCCTAACACTGACATCTTAATATTATAATTCTTAACATCAATCAAAGTGTTAGTAGTCGCCATAAAAGGTCTACCTAGCAACAAAGTATGATCACGCCCATTCTCATGCACATCACCTATCTCAAGAACAATGAAATCCATAGGAACGATCAATCTACCAACACTAACTAGAATATTCTCAATAATACCTCTAGGATATCTAACAGAACGATCAGCTAACTGCAAACTCATGCGAGTGGGTTTCAACTCTCCTAACTCTAATTCTTTAAAAATTGAGTAAGGCATGAGATTGGTACCAGCACCTAAATCGAGCATACATGTCACAGTCTTACCATTCCCTAGAGCAATGGGGATGACGAAACTACCTGGATCTCATAGCTTTTGCGGAAGAGGCTGCTACATGATAGAGCTGGCTACCTCAGACACCATCACGGACTCGTCATCAGCAAATCTTCTCTTCTTGGAGGCAAGCTCCTTGAAGAACTTGAGGTAGGATGGAACATTTCGAATGGGCTTCAATAGGGGCAGATTCACACGCACTTGAGAAAGTATTTTGTGGAAGTCCTTGAATTGTTGTTCCAGCTTCTCATTCCTCAGTCTGCTCAGGAAGGGAATCGGTGGCTTATACGGATTGACCGTCTTGTGCAACTGGATAGTTGGCTGCTCCAGTTCCATCTCCTTTTCTTTCTCTTTCTCCTCCTCCACTTTGTCTTCCTCAGATCCCGGGAGCTCCACTTGGTTATCCACGTGCTTGCCACTACGTAGAACAGTAATAGCTTGCACCTGATATGGCGAATGTCCTTGTCCCGGTATCCTTCCTGTCTGTAGCTGTTGCTGCACCTGATTCATAGCTCCAGAGATTTGCCCGACTTGACTCTCGAGGCATTTGATAGTAGCCTCTTGAGCCTCTCGAGCGAGTTTGCTCTCCTGCATGAAAGCTGCAAGACTGTCCTCTAGAGACGATTTAGGCTGAGCCGGTCGCGGTGCAGATGGGAACTGTGGCTGGAACTGAGGTCCGGCTGCTGAAACTGAGGCAGTGGCGGCTGCTGATATGGTGGAGGAGGTGGATAATACTCTGGCTGAGGTGGGTAATATGGCTGCTGTGGTGGATAATACTCATGCTGAGGTGGGTAGTACTGCTGTGGAGGTGCTCGTTGGGGAGGAAATTTTGACCCTTGACCCTGATTCGGCCCTTTCCACGTGGAGCTATTTTGCACTCTCCATCCTGTAGTCTGCTGGACTGGATGTTGCTCGAATGGCGGGTGTGGTGGGAAGCCTTGTGCAGCATAGACTTCCGCATCTCCTTCATAAGTCATCTCCGCCATCCTGGTGTACTGATCCTCATTATGAGTGAGATCACCGCAAATCGGGCATGACTCGGGTGTGGGCTCGTGCTTCGCCACTGCAGGAGGCTTACTCATCTTCAACTCTTGGAGCTCTCGCATCATATCGGCCATCTGCTTCTTGAGGTCTGGGCTCACTCCAATCTCTCGGACTTCCACTCTCTTGGATCCAGAGATTTTCTGCTGCGAATTAGTGGCTAACGTTTCGAAAATCTCAATTGCTTCATCGGCTGTCTTCTCAGATATATTTCCCCCAGCTACTGTATCCACCATGAACTGATAAGTGTGCTGCAGCCCATTGTAGAAAATCTGCCAAAGAAGTGTTGACACAATTTGATGGTGCGGGCACTGCTGCTGGAGCTCTCTGAATCTGTCTAGGGCCTCGTGAAAAGGCTCGTCAGGCTCCTGAGCAAACTGCATGATCTGAAGTCGCATCTGTTGCGTCTTATGGTTCAGATTGTACTTCAGCAGAAATGTAGTACTCACCGCCTTCTAATTAAGTAATGATCTTGCTGGAAGGGAGAGATACCACGACTTCGCCCTATCCTTGAGTGAATAGGGGAAACACTTCCTGAGCAGCTCGTCCTCGATGATATTCTGGAGTGGAATAGGCTGGACAGCTGTGCAAAATTCCCTGATGAATAGGAGTGCGTCTTCGTTAGGTAGCCCGTAGAACGATGGAAGCAAATTGATGTGGTTATGCTTCAATTCATAGTTCCTCCCCGCAGCCGAGAGCACGATGGCGGATGCGGTAATGCTATATGTCGGCCTGGAAAAGTCTCCGAGTTTTCTAGGGGCTTCGTCTTCCTCGGCCATTATTACTAGTTGTTCTTCGAATAATGATGCGAGGTTGACAACGTCCCTAAATCGCTCCCCAAGCACGACTTCTCTTCTATTGATGTTGTCAACATAGGGCACCAAATCTTATCTCAAGCTTTGGCGACCTAGCATACACAAATCAAAAGAAGATCAAACGCATTTTGCGGTAGCAAAGGAATAAACAAACAAAAGTAAAAGACAAAGTTAAAAATAAAATAAAAAGCAACGCAAATAAATGCCTAAAGCCTTCCCCGGCAATGGCGTCAAAATTTGTTACGTGATAATTAAACCTTCAGTACGTGGCGTTATTTAGACCAGACCCACTGTTCGATAAAGGGACTCAGTAACGGGTACGAGGAATATTTCCAGCCGATATACTTCCAACTTATTTTATTAAATTGCCCGCAAGAGAACGAGTTCGTTATAGATTAATAAGTTGACCTTAAGTCGTATTCTCAAGGAAGGCTAAGCAGGGCTTTATCTATGTTGCAGAACATAAAGCAATTAAAAAAGAAGGGGTTTTGATTTTTAACTAATCTAATTAATCTATCTAGGCGAATTAAATTAAGGAATTTAAAATACGAATTACCTAGGCGAAAATTAATAAAGCAATTAAATCCTAAATCTAAGAACGAAGAATTAAAGAAACTGAATTTAAACATGCCTTGAATTGATTAATTAAAATGATCGAAAGGTTTGGATTAACGAATTGTGAATTAATCAAGAAAAGAACAAGAAGAAAAGAAATCATAAAGTAATAAAGAAAGCAGTAAAAGAACTCACGAATTGAAAGGACTAATAATGCATTAAGAACTTCGGGTTTGAATCACGAACGAATCCACAACGAAATTGAAAAACGAACAACGGAAAAGAAATCTAGACTAATAGTGTTTTCTCTCGTGGTCTAAACCCTAGATTAAAAGAAAAAACGTGAAGTGGAAGTAGTCCCCTCGTATATCGCGCGTGGAGGTTTAAATAGAAAAAGAGAAATTCGTCGAGCTAGCGAGCGCTAGGGGGTAGCCTTCACTAGCTTGGCTCTCTGATCTTTCTTCCAGCGCCAAGGGGTAGCGCTCGCTGGGGGGTAGCGAGCGCTACCCCAACGTTCTGTCTGTAGTGATCTCCCACGGGCCAGCGACCGCTAGGGGTTAGCGGTCGCTAGGCCCTAGTTCTGCCTGGTTCAGTTCTTTGACCTAGCGAGCGCCCGCTAGGTCCATCTTCGGCCAAGCACACAATTTGCCATTTTTTTCGTCTTTTCGTATCGTTTCTCTTGTCAAGTCTCGTTAACCATTTTTTTCGATTTTCACCTACAATGTAGCATATAGAAAACCAAAACATTAACTTGAACGACAAACATAAGCATTATGAGACCATAAACACAATGGAAACGAGACAAAAAATATATAAAACAACAACTGAGCCCCGCCAGCCCGCCTATGGCAACTGGCACAGGAGCAGTCAACTCAACAATACCAACAGGTTGTCGAGAACAACCGTCGTGTTGCCGAGCTGAACGCGCAGTGGTCCAGCTGGGCCCTCTATGATCCTCTACCACCTCCAGATCAGTAGTAACTTGTCACTGCTGTTTCGTACGTTTTTCATTGCTTTCTTTTCTTTCGTGTGTGTTCGAGTTGAATTTAGTTTGTTATTTCTTGTTTCTGCTACTTTGTGTGTTTGTTCTATGTTTCTCTTGCAGGTTTCGAAACTGTTTTTGATCAGCATTATCTCCGCTGCATAGTCCCCTTCTCGGGTAGTCCCTTTCCCTCTTGTGTTTTTATTTTGCAATGAGGACATTGCTTATCTTTTCATTGGGGGGATGTGCATGAAATTTAGTTATGCGGCGTGTTTTTGTTTTTTTTTATTTTTGTGTATGCTTTGTATGCGTGCTTGCTCTGATTCCAAATTCTAACCTTGAGATGATTAGTGATTGATTTTGACATAAACTTGTTATATTATGCTACGATATGACTTGGAGTTGTGTGTTCTTTGATTGGGTGATTACCTAGTACATTTGATCATTGTTGTTTGTGGGACACTTGCTTGTGATTGATTGATGTGATGACTTCGAGCATGGTTGATGTGGTATAAAATTACTTGAATTGCTAGACTTCTTTTTAATTATGTGTATTGTGAAGATTGAGTTGGGAGGCCTCTTCTCCTCGGGCTACCATGAGCATGGGAAACCACACGAGAATAGTTTAGATAACCTCTAAATGTTTTCATCTCGTGATTATTGATATAACCCACTCTTTCACAAATTGGCTCGAATGGCCCTTAATTGACTCACTTTAAGTATTACTTTGAAGGTGATAAGAATTCTACCCCTTTTCCTCTCAGAAATTGAAAGAAACTATGTTGTAGGAATGGGTATGGGAAACCACACTAGGATATTCGGTTTATGCCGAAGATCACACCAAGTGATCATTGCTCTATCTATCACCATCTTAGCGCGATTTGATTTTAAAAAAAAATGAATGAATGAAGGAAATAAAAGTCTAGCTTTGAGTGATTAAAAACCACATCGACACATGTTTTTGAGGTTTGATCGGATTGATATTGCATTACGAGGGAAACACGCAATTATGATTAGTGTGATAGTCTTTTGATCCCTTAAGAGGCATTCATAGCGAATATGATGTTTTTGCATAGTTGAACTCGTTTCTTGTTTTGAAATCTCTGTATCATTTTGAGCATAGACTTGCTTGAGGACAAGCAAGACATTGTGTATGGGGGGGTTGTTTAGCCCGTTTTCGGTCTCATTTCTCATACATATTGAGTCGATAAATGTTATGATTTATCTTGCCTTTTTTGTTCTATTTAATCCTTTGGTTTCCATATTTTTGTATCTCATGTAAAGAGTTAGACAAACGAGGGCGAAACGACACAAAAGGGGACTAGCAGCGCGCCAGGATAGCGGCCGCTAGCCCTTGAAAACTCAAGCAATGGGCAGAACATAAGCCTAGCGGCCGCTAGCTCGGCCAAGGAAACCATTACAGAACGCGAGGCTAACGGCCGCTAGCTCGCCCAACTGACCTCAAAGCAGAATCCGGGGCTAGCGAGCGCTAGCTCCGGTGGTCCTCTTCCAATCCAGAACATGGCTACCGCTAGGCGGGTGGAAATTCTCCCCTATATATAGTGTACTCGCGTGATTTTTTTAATACACTTAGGTGGTGTTTACTTTATATGATAAGATGGATTGATAAAATTAATCCAAGTTAATTTTATGTTTACTTTGATGGATAAATGATGGATTATTTGATTTTGAACTAATTAAATAATCAATCCGATGTTTTATCAATCTAGTTTATCACTTAAAGTAAACACCACCTTATCATTCTAGGTTTTTGAAACAAGATAGAAAACACAATAGATAGTTTTAGTACTTCAATTTCATAGTTTGTTCTTTATTTTCGTTGTGGACTCGATCGTGATTCAACCCGTAGACTATTTCTATTGCATTGTTTTCCATTTAATTCGTGAGTTATTATTGCTTTCTTATTTTTGTTTATCGTTTTTAATTCCTTGTGGCTTCCTTCTTGATTAAGTTTGAATTATTAATTTATTATCTATTATCCATGTTAATCAATCAATCGAAGCATGTCAAGAGTTATTTCATTTAATTTCTCGTTCTTAGATTTAGGATTTAATTATTTTCTTAATTATCGCCTAGATAATCTGTTTCTCAATTCCTTTAATATCACTCGCCTATGTAAGTAATTAATATAGAATAATAATCATTCAAACCACAATTTGAGTATTTATGATTTTGATTTCTTTTGTTAAACAACGTAGATGAAGCTCTATTTAGCCTTTCTTTAGAATACGACTTGGTTAGCTTATTAATCTATAATGACCTCGTTATCTTACGAGTAACTTAATTAAAATAAGTTGAAACAAAAGGGCAATGCAAAAGCAGATGATTCAAACTAAGCTCCACATGTAAGATGAAAGTTCAAGCTCAGCTTGTGGAATATTTCATAATAATATTTTCGAGCTTAAACTTGAGCTCGGTTGTTCATATGTATATTAATAGTTTTCAAACTCGAGTTAAGTTGGGCTTACACTTGAGCTCGAGTTCGTATAAATTTTTATTTTAAAAAATTAGTTAATTTATTTTGAAGTTTGATTAAATGCTTGATTGAAAGCTCTTAATATGAAATCTGAACTGTCCAATGAAGAATAAGAGTAATTAATAAAGTAAAAGGTAGGACAGATATTTTTCTCGGGTAGCTTACAAATTTCGGGAGAAAAAGAGGCCATCCAATCCAAAAAAAACCTTTGCGAGAATTTGGTGAATTGATTTATGGAATCATAAGATAAAAAATATTTTACATCCCAGGCACAACGACGCAATTATCAGGGGCGCACTCTACTACTGAGCTAATAGCCTGTCGTACAAGCCTCCCACTGAGGTCGAGAAGGAAGTGTTAAAGAGAAAGATCAGCAAGGGATTGGTCATTAGGAGGTTTTCTAAATTCCTTGTAGCTAAAGCGTTTAATGGTCACCGTAAACATCTGCATTCGCTTGGTCTTGTTTTTTGCCTTGCTTTCCTCAATCGGGAGATTCAAGATATCTATATCTATTATTTTGAAAATTTATAATTCTTTCATTTTATTGGATGGAAATTCACAAACTCAACACGTTCGGAAATTACATATATGCTCATAATAAAATTTGTGTAAAGATCAAACAAGAAATTACATATAAGCTCGATAAAACAAAAAAAACAAAAAAATAAATAAAATAAAATAATAATTATAACAGAAAATCATTAAAAATAATATGATAAGTAGTATCTATGATTTAATTGTTTCAACATTATGAGAATAAGTTATACTCCAATGCATAAATTTCATGTCTTGCATATAGAGGTGTTCATGGTGATGTTAAAATCGTAAATCAACTCAAGCCAAATTATATCAATGAGGTTTGGTTCAATTAACAATTTAAAATATATGATTCGATTTGTTTTTTTTTATAAAATTATGATTAACGATTAATGTTTGGTTTTTAAAAATATAAAAATCAAATCCTATATTGCAAAACTGTAATATAATTATTGTATTTATTAATATATACTAGTATTTAAATATAATATAAAGTAATCATGTAGTTTAAAATATATAAGGTATATCATTATGATAATAAATTAATTGAATCATTATTTTGTAAACTAATTACTAATAAAATTAATTGTGAAATTGATTAATCTAATATTAAGATTTTGTTAGTTTAATATTTTAAATAAAAATTATTGATTGATTTTATTAGGTAAGAATTAAATTCTCAAATTACCACGATTTATTACCTAGCAAATCAATATTTTTCTCTAAATCTATTCTTCTTTCTTACTTATATATTATTCTTAGGTATATCCTTAAATTTTCCATTAGTAAGAAAATTTTGTAGTTTTAAATATTTCTTAAAAATATTAGTCAAGTATATGTGTTATACTAGTATTGCTATTTTATTGCGTTAAAAATTGACAAATTGATGGATAGTAAATTTCCTTGATCAATTTTTTATTTAATTTTCTATTATATTTTAAGCAAAATAATATATTAGTAAACCACAAGTCAAACTGTATCAGTTCGATTTGATTTAATTACGTTTTGATGTTAATTCAGTTCAGTTTGATATCGAAAAAGTTTTAAACCATATTTTATAATTTAATTTAATTTTGATATAAAACCACACCAAACCAAACACAAGGATTATAGCTGGATATGAGGTAAGATGTTAGTCTTCGTTAAAGAAGGAAGTTAATAGTTTAATTATTATTAATGTTATTTTACACTTTAAATAGTGTTCTAAATTGGCCCTAATAGGCTTGCTTTAATTGTGGGAACCCTTTCAGCGTTCAAATATATATTCAACTATTTTTTTTTAAATATATACTTGAGTGTGTCCCTCGAACTACCCGTAGCTTCGGTTGTTGAATCTCGTGCAAGTTAAATTGTGGCTGCAAACCGAATGTAGGCGCTTTATGTGTGTGTTGACCATTCACTCTCGCTTGGTGTAATGTTGTATGTATGATAGAGGTGGTGTGGTCATTGACCTCAATGCTAATGGTTATCCCCAAGAGTTGACAAAGTTCAGAAGCTATGATTGTACCCAAAGATGATGGTCATAATAGAATAGATAGGCCATAATAGAATAGATAAATGTCTTCAAGTCGGCCATAATAAAATAGATAGGCGATAATGCATATTTATGGAGATGAAAAGAATATAATAATATTTAATTTTAGACAATAAACTACAAAGGAATCGTTGGTTGATAGAATTGATATGATAATAAACTTCAAATCTCTCTCTTCCTATCTATAATCATTCATTACCTATCTCTCATTTGTGTGATTAAGGGGTAATTATATAAGGGGTAAATGTTAAAATACCCATTTTGATAAGTAAAAAGATAAAAAATACCCACTTAAAAATAAAAGATAAAAAATACTCACTTTTTACAATAACATGATGAAATTGATCATGTGCTCATGTTAGTCAAATTCAAAAGAACTTGAATAACATGAGCACATGATGAAATTCATCATGTTATTGTAAAAAGTGGATATTTTTTATCTTTTATTTTTAAGTGAGTATTTTTTATCTTTATTTTATGAAAGTATGTAATTTTACATATTACCTCATTATATAATCAATCATTTGAGTGATAAGTGGCATAAGAATGGGTGAAATTCCTAAAGGGGGCGTTTGGTTTAATGAATGGAATAGATTAGATTGGTAGGATAAGAGATGATTGAATTATTTGGATTATATAATCATGTGTTTAGTTTGATTGATTATAATATTTGATAAATTATTTGATTGTGACTAAAATATATAATAATACTTAAATCGCCCTTTCTAGAGATATGTGTGGGTGTATGTTTACTTGTATTTTTGTAAATAATAAAATTGATTAGGATAATTTTGTAAATTTGCATTTTGGAATGATGCTTGATTAATAATCAAGCCTAATCAAGTCAAGATTGGGTTGATTAACAATCAAGGAATTCATTGATTATATGCGGGCCGGATAATCTATCCAGGGCCAAATCAGCAAATAAAACACTTGATTATGCTTGATTATT
The DNA here is from genome assembly GCA_026898415.1 of Leonotis leonurus. NCBI lineage: Eukaryota > Viridiplantae > Streptophyta > Magnoliopsida > Lamiales > Lamiaceae > Leonotis > Leonotis leonurus. The sequence goes on along the minus strand of JAPKLX010000020.1, from coordinate 3,843,182 downwards.
TTATCAATAACACTTAATCAATGCTAATCAAGCAAACCAAACACACCCAAAGAGATATAAGAAATCAATTATTATGGATAGAAAGAAAGAGATTTAAAATGATTATCCTATAAGTCATGTCAATCAAACCAAACGACCCCGGAGAGTAAAACGGGATCATATTTTGCATTCTGAACTTTGCTTTAACACCTCTATATACAAGACAGTTACTATCTGATATTTATTGAAACAAACACGAGATATAACACGGCCGGGGTGTGGTTGAACTTAATATGCAGCCTCTAATTAACACAAACACACATATAGATAGAGGTGTCAACCGGTCCGGTACCGGTTAACCGGTACCGAAAAAGTCCCAATTTGAGGAATCGGTACCGGAACCGGTTATTTAACCGGTACCGGAACCGGTTATTTAACCGGTTAACCGGTTACCGACCGGTTCGGTACCGGTTAACCGGTAGAACCGGTTAAGGTACCGGTTTTTTTTATTTTATTATTTTAAAATATTTTTTTAATTATTTTTAAATTATATTAATTTAAAAAATAATAATTAAATATAAATATAATTTAATTTAATTTTATAAATATTTTATAATATATAAAATAATTTTATAAAAAATATAAAACATAAAATAAATATATAAAATATATATTTTTAATATTTAATTTTATAAAACCGGTACCCGGTTCGGTACCGGTTACCCGGGTACCGGAAATTTTTTAAAACTTAGAACCGGGAACCAGCTTATTTCCCGAAAAACCGGTTCCCGGTTCCCGGTCCGGTACCGGTTCGGTACCGGTTCTTCCCGAGAACCGGTTACCGTTTGACACCCCTACATATAGACACGTTGAAGGCTTAACGCATACAAATGAAGCTGGCAAATGACTGGAACGATGCATTCGATCTTCGACCCTGAGCAAGCACAGAAAACACGAAAAATGCACACTCCCTACGCAGGCATTATCCTGTTCAGGTGCAAAGGGACTTTCTCAGCCTGATCTCGTCCTAGCCCCGGCCTCAAGGGACCCGAGCTGGACCCGATACAGACACCCCCGGTGCGTTTTCTCATCATTCAACTTATAAAGGAAGGTGTAACATGAAAAAAATCCGAAAAAGAAAAACATTTTTAATGCTGAAGAGCTGTTCTGACATATTTCAAGTCTCTTAATTAAGCTAATAGTTTACTTACCTAATGCATGAAGAGGTTTTAGAAACCTCATCTTTCTCGACTTAGCTAACCATGCACCATTAGCTCCAAGATTTCAGTTTATTACATCTTTTTCGGAAGAAGCAAGTCCCTGCAATAGAATTCAAGATGAAAACAGTGAAGTGTTAGATTTCTGATCAAAGAGAATTCTAACACATAATAAAAATAAAAGATGCTTAAGAAATATCTCAGTATATAATATAGTTTCCTCGAAGAGGTGTATGCTTGCTAAGGGTGAGCACGGTTTGGTTAACCGATAATTTGACATACAAAGGAAAAACCAACAACTATGACCAGATAGCCTATTTTATTCAATGGTTCACTACATCATACTAAAAGAAGATTATAATTTTTTGTAATTCACAACATGAGAAATTTCGCATCCTAAAATATAGATTCGATTGAGACATGCAGTTTAGAACAGTGCCAATCATGTCTTTCAAGGTAAAATGATAAAAAACTTTTATGCATAATCTCAATAGAAGAACCCCCATCTATTAGAAAATAAAAGTTTCAAAGAGTTGCCCTATGTGAGGCGAGCATAACTTTCGAGTTTCGAGTTACCTTTAAATTGCTTTAGCCTTAGCTTTTACATACTCCTCTGGCAAGTATATTTCCCCTCCAACTTCTCCATGTTGTTCTCCACTGACAGTCTTCGTCGCAGCTAAGAACTCAGCACTCATTGCTTCCATACCCTGCAACACTGCCTCCTCATCTCCGTAGCCGTGCTCCTCTGCGTACTTCCTCACATCCTCAGTTATCTTCATTGAGCAGAACTTGGGCCCGCACATGGAGCAGAAATGTGCTACTTTAGCACCATCAGAAGGTAATGTCTCATCATGGAAGGACATGGCGGTCGTCGGGTCCAACGACAGAGCAAACTGATCCATCCACCGGAACTCAAATCTTGCCTTGCTCAATGCATCATCCCAAGCCTGAGCATGAGGGTGTTGCTTTGCAAGGTCAGCAGCGTGCGCAGCTATCTTGTATGCTATGACCCCAGCCTTTACATCATCCCGGTTAGGCAAACCGAGATGCTCTTTAGGAGTCACGTAGCAGAGGAGTGCTGTTCCGAGAGCTCCAATGTTGGCTGCTCCTATGGCTGAGGTGATGTGATCATAGCCAGGTGCGATGTCAGTTGTCAAGGGTCCGAGTGTGTAAAATGGCGCTTCGTTGCACCATTCCAACTGCTTCTGCATGTTCTCTGGGATCTTGTGCATCGGGATGTGTCCCGGCCCTTCGTTCATCACCTAATTTCAAACGTGAGAATCTTGAAATCAATACACAAACAAGAAGTGCAGCATCTGCTCTCATCTTCAGCAGTCTTATAGGATTCTAGAAGTTTCTAGAAGGGACTTAAAAAAGCAGAAACTTCTTTACTTACCTGCACATCCTTCTCCCAAGCTCTACGCGTCAATTCACCCTGAGTCAGGAGCTCCGCGAACTGAGCAGTGTCGTTTGCGTCATAGATAGAGCCGGGCCTCAATCCATCACCAATTGACAAGGCTATGTCGTACTGGTTGCAAATGTCGAGAATATCATCCCAGTGTTCATACGCAAAGTTCTCCTTATGATAAGCTAGGCACCACTTCGCATGGATGGATCCACCACGCGAGACAATGCCTGTCATCCGCTTGGCTGTCAATGGGATGTACCGGAGCAGGACTCCCGCGTGGATCGTGAAGTAATCAACGCCTTGCTCAGCTTGCTCGATGAGAGTTTCTCTGAAGACTTCCCAAGTGAGATTCTCAGCGATGCCATTTACCTTCTCTAGAGCTTGGTAGATAGGCACGGTGCCAACGGGCACTGCAGAGTTACGTAGGATCCACTCCCGGGTTTCGTGGATGTGGCGCCCTGTGGAGAGGTCCATGATGGTGTCGGCACCCCACATCGTTGCCCACTGGAGTTTGTGGACTTCTTCCTCGATTGAGCTCACAACTGCAGAGTTGCCTATGTTGGCATTCACTTTCACCAAGAACTTACGCCCGACTATCATTGGCTCCAGCTCGAGGTGCCTCTTGTTCGAGGGGATGATTGCACGGCCCCGGGCAACCTCGGACCTCACAAACTCCGGGTCAAGCTTTTCACGAGCAGCGCAGAAAACCATCTCTTCGGTTATGATCCCCTGCTTTGCATAGAACATCTGAGTGTACCTCGGTGCACCCAACTTCTCTCTTCTGTCAATCCACTCCTTCCTCAACTTTGGGAGTCCTAATGAACAAACCATTTCCAAAAAACATAAGAACCAAACAAGTAACATGGCACATCACAACTTTTGGAATACAACATGATTGAGAAAAGAAACTACTACAAGAGGCAAGAATACCAAGGCGAGGGCTGATGTTTTGTGGACCACTCGTGTCATAGGTATCAAAATGTGGTTCGTCTCCAGAGAGAAGGATACGCCTAAACGGGACGTGAAGCAATTGCCCAGACTGCTCATGAATGACCTCCCTGCAAGAGAAAAAAGAAGGAAAAGGCTGAAACTTGTATAACTAAACCTCTAACATCAATGCACACAGATCCCATATCAATAATAGTAAAGAAGAACACCGCACGTGTGCTCTTTCGTGCTTTTAGGGAAGCAATCCTCGAAGGATGGAAGGGGAAGGAAATCAGGCTCGTTCGGATCAACTGTGTGCTTCCGCATCTTAACTTTTTCTTGGTTCGTAGTCGAGGGATCGAAGGTTAATGTAGCTTTGGGAGTTGAAAAGAAAGCAGAGGAAGCTACTTCCTTTCTTTTGCTGCCATTAATTTCAGTTCCATGAAAGAAGGAGCTGCTCAGTAATTTCGACCAAGTAGAGCAGCTTCTGTTGTTGCACACAGCTGAAGCCAGACTGGTTTGCATCGATGCCATCTCTGGTAACAGAATTGCCAAGTTAGCAACACATTGAATCACAAGTTCAAGAAAAACAGGAAGAATTAGATATATACTAAGCAAGAGAAAAAAGCACTGAAATGGAAATTGTGGCTTGAAGCAAAGAGCATCTTTCTGAATTTCATAATGCATAAAAGATTTAGTTAACAAGAAATACCGGTAAAGCAAGGTAATGCATAAAATATTTAGTTCCATATAAGCAAGGTTTACCTTTCATTATCAAAATTGAAAAAAAGAAGCAAATTGTTTCAAATCAAACTTAAATTTGGACTAAATAGCGTTGTACAAAGCTCATTCAAGATTTGTTTGTCTAAAATCAACAAGTCTAGACGTGAAATATCCAGCATCAAACAACTCCTTTGTAGATCTAATCCGTAGAAGTAGCCAAGCAGAGATTGTCTTAATATTTAAAGCAAGAAAATTCCAAAACATGAACATTGAATTGTTAAATAGATTGAAGCTATTCAAACAATGAAGTGTCATCCTGAATTATAAACATTCAATCATCTCAGAATGCAATAAGAACCACACACAACATGAAAGATTAGTTGCTACTCAAAAAAAAGATTAAGAAAATAGAAACTGGCTCTCCAAAAAATAGAATTTCAAGACTCCATCAATATGCAAGGTAATTATAGTGGAAACAAAACAACATACAGATTTAGAGTATCTATATCATTTCCCTACATTTCTGCAGAAAAGAAGCCAAGAAATTAATATCTGCAAACACATAAAGAGCATGCAATGCAAGAAACACTAAAAAACATACAAGTATTTACTACAACTTGTGCAGAAAATCGATAGTATCTTTCTCACACAAGAATTTCCTCAATCAATTAACAAGCAGTATAACACATAACACATATTTTCAAGAAAGAAAGAAAAAAAAAGAAAAAAAAAAGAAAGCTGAACCTCTCAACTTTTGAAATCTTATCTGACGAGATATTTGTGCGCGAGCAAAAGCAAAATGAAAGCCTGATTAGGTTCTTGTACAGAAGTGGTGGGGCTTTTATAGACGAGTTAGATTGCAATAATAATGTGAGACTCAACACTGATTCACAATAAAGGTAGAAACTTTTTTGGTTGAGAGGAAATATCTACACATGCAATGCAGCGACAAACAAGTAAAAAAACCAAATTGCAATTGTGCCCCTTAACTTTTCGTTGTTCACAAATTGGTTCCTGGATTAGTGGATTTATTTGCTTTAGGATTTCGTTTTCAATCTTATCGTTTTCCGAAATAAATAACTAGTACTCCCTCCGTCCATGAAAATAGTTTACGGTTTGACCCGACACGGGTTTTAATATTATGTTTTGATTTTAATGGGGATATGTAGTGAGTGGAATTAGGGTCTCACTTCATATATAGTTTTAAAATGGTTGTGAGTAGTTAGTGGAGTTTGGGTCCCACTTAAAGTATTGTTTTAAATTGAGTTGTGTGTAGTGGATGTGGTGGGTCCACTTGCTATAAAAGGAAAGTTTCAAATGTAAACTATTTTCGTGGACATTCCAAAATGACAAAACGTAAACCATTTTGGTGGACGGAGGGAGTAGTATTTGAGGCCCCTGCATTCCATTGCACGGGAAAGAAATAACTATAACTTATGTCATATATATAAGACAATTATTTTTATTTTTTTTATTACATTTTATGAAATTATTTTAGTTTTTCATTCTTATATTTTATATGCATTCAAAATTTTGATTTTTATTTATTTTATTTTATTTGATTTGTTATTTAACTTAATGAGTTCTTTATTAATGCATTGGAGATGTCTTGGTACAATTAGAACCGTCAAAATTGTCAAATGGTACTTCCTAAGATTTTGAAGTCCATCCAAATTTCCCACAAATTTTCAAACCTATAAATATAACACTCAGTTAGGCCCTTTATGAGCTGTTGGGCGGGTCGATTTTACTCTTCCATGTAATATACTGTAATATTTTTTAAATTTGATAAATTTAATAAAATTAATTATTTAAACAACTTTTTGTAAATACATATTTTTACATAGAAAAATATTGGAAATAAAATATTTTAATTTTAATTATTTAAGATTATATTTATAATATTTTAATTTTAAAAACTTGAAAATTTTCAAAGATATTTAATATTTTAATTACATAATTACCATTAAAAATGAATTTGAATTGATGTTTTGTGTTGTATATATATAGATGGGTGAACTTTTTTAAACCTGATATTCGATTGAATTGTAAAAATTTTAGATAAATTTTTCGGGTATGATTATTTTCAAACCTAAATTTTTGAAGTTGATTCCTACCTAAATCCTAAACACTCTGAGTAGGGTCGTGTCGAGTATGTCGTGACAGTTTTATCCATGATATATGTTAATAAATAATTATTTCAAAATTTGGTAGTTGATTAAAAATATTATTTTTAACATATGTATATGTATTAGTAATCTAAATAAATTAAAGATAAGGTATACAATTTTTAAAATTATTATTTATGTTTTGATTCATAAGAAAAAATCTTTATGTGAGAAATGTGAAAATATATCAACTATTTATTTTAATAGATAAAAAATTGTGAGAATTATATAAAAATATAATTTCACGTCTCTATTGTAATAAAAAAATATCTACATTTAATTAAACTAATCTTATTAATCTATATATATATATATATATATATATATATGCAAAACTATTTTGCCATTTTCTTTCAATTTTGTCCTTCCTCTTTTATTCTATTTATGTTATTGTTATTTGACTTTTTTTTTCATTTTCTTTTTTATTCATATCATCAATAATTTATTTATTTAATTCTAATATAAAATTATATTTTTTGTTTTATTAATTTTTATGTTTTATGAAATTATATATAATTAATAGTTATGCCATTAGAAATGAATAAAAATGTGTGTATAAATATATTTATATCTATATTTTTATTCTTTTTCTTTTATTCATATTATCAATAATTAATTTTCTTTAATTTTATTAAAGTTATATTTATTATTTTATGAAATTATATATAATTAATGAAATATTTATACTTTTTGTTTTATTTATCTTATTATCTTTTCATTTTATTATTTTATTTTATTTTAATTTTTTCTTCATATTATCAAAAATTAATTTTTCTTTAATTCCATTTATAAAATTATGAGAAAAGTAGCAAATTCACCCTCATGCTGGACACCCTTATGGCGAATCAACCCTTAGGGCATGTTTGGTAGGCTAGTTAGGTTTTATCAAGTTAGGTTACAATTAACTAGGATGATGAGATAAAATTAAACATGATTTTAATTTTGTTGTTTGGTAGAGAAATGATAAAGTTAATGTATTTTTAGGTTATGCTGTAATTTTACATTTTTGTCCTTGCCAAATAGCACTCTCTCGTCGTCTTTCCCAATCGAACACTACCATCTCATAGATTTTCCTATTCAGCCATGATTGCAACCCAAGTTCGCAGGGCAGAGGAAAATCGAACATAGCGACAAATCCGAAGATGGTCAGATCGTGGCTAGAGGGAGAAGACGAGTAAAGCTCTGCTCAATGGGGTAGGGGAGAGACCCATTTGGCAGTGAAGTTCTTTCTTCCCTCTGCAAATATCTTCTCAAATTATCACTTCTCCATTAATGGCCTCACCTACTTGTAAAGTATAAAATCCTAATTTCTCCCACTATTCAAATTGAAGTCTTCTATGAGCACTCCTTGCAACCCCAATTCCTCACATCTTCACTAATTTTCTCCAAAGTTTAAAGCCATCAGGAAAATTTTCACACCCAAAACTCACGCTTCCCCCACCCCCAATTTCTCCACACTCAAAAGTCAGTCGAAAATGAAGATAGTGGCACAAGAATTCGAGAACCCAAAACTCATGCTTCCTCACACCCCCGATTTTCGCCGTTGTAGTTGTCGGCGACTCTATCTTGACGGCGTGGATGCGGTGGCTCTTGCGGCAGCCTTCATTGAGAGGGAGAAGAGGAAATAATTTTGGGGTTATTTTTGGAAGTTCAAAAAATTGAAGCCATGTTAAAATAAACCCACCAAATTAGTGGGTTACATTAACTAGAAAGAAACAGTAAATAAGGAAGGGCTTGAATTTAAACACGGGCCAAGGAGTTAACGAAATGATACTACCAAACACTTGTTTTGACATGTTAACTTATGCTAACCTGCCGAAACCACGCTACCAAACGGGACCTTATGGTAATGTTTTGTTCAAACTCACCCTCTACGTTTCATATCTGTTACAATGAGCCCCTCGCACTTAACAGATATCTAACACCATTAACGTTTCATTGATGCATTTCATCAAACCGTTTATATGCATTGTTATTTTTCGATACATCTGCGCGTGAGCCAATTCTCATACTTCTCCAACATCGGCGCTCTCGTCACCTATGTCAAGAACTTCCCCCAAAGCAGGGGCATTGTCATGAGTCTCCTCAAGAATTTCACCGACTTAAGCAATGCCATTATTACTCAGTTCTTCGATGTTCTATGATGCCTACTCTAAGGCCCTCATCCAAAATTGAAAATAATTTCAAACGAGAGTAATGTTTTATTCTTGGTTTCAAACTTGAGAGAAAAATGGATTAACATTATCTTCTTCTACCTCTAATCTTAAGCTATTTATGAGCTTTTTTTGGTAACTTATTGTGAAGAAAGATTGAACCTTGGAAGCATCAAGAAAAATCAATATGTTGGGATTACAAAAAATAATAGTCTTGAAATCAATCATAGAATCAATAATTTGGGATAAGGTTGTTAGTAAAATTGTAATTTTGGTCAATCTTATTTTCATAGATAAACATTATTTGTGTGTCTTCAAATTGATCACCATTTCTTGTTGGATTGCATTACTTAATCTTTACTCTTAAGTTACCGCTCAAGTCGGTGACCAACCATGCTCTTGGGGTAGTTCTTGACGCAAGTGACGAGAGCGCCGGTGTTGGAGAAGGTATGAAAATTAGCTCCCACGCAGATGTGTAGGCAAATAACAATGCATATAAATTGTTTGATGAAATGCATCAATGAGCCGTTAACGGTGTTAGACGTCCGTTAAGTGCGATGAGCTAATTGTAACAGATATGAAACTTAGAGGGTGAGTTTGAACAAAATCTTACCATAAGGGTTGATTCGCCATAGAGGTGTCCACCATAAGGGTGAATTTGCTACTTTTCCCTAAAATTATATTTATTATATTTATTATTTTGATTATAAATATATAGTTTATTATCATTAAATAATGTACACAAATGTAAATTATTATTATAGTTACTTAGAAATAATACAAATTAATATATTTGTAAAGAGATAATAATGTCACGCCCGCGCTCTACTATGGATAGTAAAGTCGGGGAAACCGTGACTTGGAGAGGGATTAAAGAAGTCGGGATAGAAATGGGGTAATGGAACAAGGACGAAACTGAACAACAATCTCATAACTGGGGCGAATAATTCATTGTACATGATTGGCAAGAAAAGGGCTTGAGTCTTATGCTCAATACATGCAACATATCATGAAAGAAACTTGAGTCTTAGGTTTATTACATAACGATCTCAAACTAGCAGCGGAAAGTTACTTGGATCGCTAAAAGCTCTACATGTGTGAAGACACGTAGAACCCCCAAGAGTCAACTAATAAGAGATCGACAAAAAGCCCGAACGTAGCACTCCTCCTTCATCATCGTTCAACCTGCACATTTATAAATACATGCAGGGCTAAGTACAAATTGTACTCAGTAGACACGTGCCGAAACCACACTCATACAAATATAATTGTCATGCCATTGTAAGTGAAACATAGGAATTTTGTCTCTAAAGAACCTATGTTCACTAAATCCTTTTGTGAAATCTTAAAGTTTAATTGCAATCTAAGTTCTTTAGTAATCTACCATATCTGTAACTTCTTCTTCTTCTTTGTGTCGGGAAGGTGGCCACCTTCCACGAACACCTTGATCGGCCAACCCGCTCGATGACTCACGATCACTTTAACCGGCCAACCCGCTCGATGACTCACGGTTACTTTGTGTACACTAGTCCTAGTAGGATTGTTATCCCACTAGAACCCGAATTCGATTCTTTTAACTTAACTGAGCAGATAGGTATCATACGAAAATCATAAACATTTTATGGCAGCCAATACTTGAAACTTATTTTCAATTCAAAAGCTTTTTGAAAAGAAAAAAATTCATAAACTAATATCACACACATATTTTATAGTATAAGAAAGCCTATCTGGCTCGCTTCCTCTTCTAATTAAATTCGATCTTCTTGCTTAGTGCATCCTCCCAGCGTAACCTTAATCGATTTTACGAGGTGAGATACTCATTTGAGTATATATATTATTTTCTACTTTGAAAGGAAATATTATCCTTATTATTTTCGATAATTATTCTCGAGTCTTAACTCGACTAATATTTGAGTGCTTTAGTTTATCCTCTAAGAAGTATTCCCATAGGATTTTAAATTAACTATGATTTATTATTCTAATTTCCTTCGTTTCTTCCAAGTGGATACTTGTTGGGTATAATTCATAAGGGAGACTTCTACTTGAATTATTTTAATTCTTGAATCAAAATATTTAATTTAATTTTATAGGTTAGCGATAACCATAATAATACGCCTTAAGTATGATTTATAATTTAATCAAATATTATGATTAAATTCGAGCTTAATAAATTAATTCCCTAAGTTCAATAATGATATTCTACACTTGGACATAGTCCAATTTAATTAGATCTTAGTCCAATTAAATTAAGTTTCAACCCATTAGCTAGGAGTGCTCATAAGATTAATAGACTTTTGGCCCATTTGTCTAATGAATTAACTTGGCCCACCTATATTAGTAAGGTTGGACCATTAGTTTGTCTAACCCGTCCAATATTCGGCCCATAACCCGGCCATGTTCTACACACATCCATTATTCAGCCGCACCCACACAAAACAGCACACACCCACACACTCATATTTCTATCTCTCGGCCATCTCTTCCGCCGCTTCGCTGCCACTACTCCTTTCTTCTCCGGCGGCCCTCGCCGCCTCGGCTGCCTTGAAGTTCTCTTCCTTCGGCGCCAAAGCAGCAGCTCGGGGTGGGTTTCCCTTCGCCTTGCTCGTCTGCTTCTCGTTCTCGACGCTCAGCCCTCGGCTGTACAGCGTGATGCCTCGCCGGAGTTTGGCCGTCGAAACCCCCAAGGTAAAGGTCCTATCTTCCTCTCAATTTCCAAATTTACAGTTTCTTATTCTGGATTTCTATCATTTATATATTTCTGAAATTTGTATAATTTATCTAAATCTTATTTACCTCTCTTTAACTCTAGCTCTAAATTCTTGGCTGAATCAGCGGAAAGCTCGTTGGAGCTTCCTTGAACAGCCACTGCGCCGAACCTAGCGCGATTTTACAGGGGTAAATCCTAATCCCCTTTTCTCTTATTTACAAGTTATATGTTTAAAATCCTATTTCATGACTTGATTTGTTTTCAGATTTGGGGTTGGATATTAGTTATAAAAATTTCTAAGTCTTTTTATTGATTATTTATTAATTTATCCAATTGCCCATCACTTCCTAATATCTCATTCTGGGAATGATTTGGGTTTGTGATAGTTGGGATTTGTGTGGGTTCAAAAGTCTGTAGCTAGGCTTCTGAGTTGACTGCGATCTGGGGTGGCCTGAAGGTGCTGGGGATCGGCTTGGTTCTGAGGGTGGGGTTAGCAGCGAGTTGGGTGTTCCATCTCGACCTGTTGCTGCTCTTCTAGCCGAGGACCTCTAAGGCAGTAGTTCAGTTTTCAATCATTGTGTTCATAATGTTTTTCTAATGACTTTCTATTATGTGTCTTATTATGAACATCTCTAGACTAAATACCAAACATGCTTTCAATTAATATACTTGCATGTTCTTAAACTTGTGGATTTCGATAAAAAGGAAAGTCTTGGGAGAAGTTTAAATTTTCAGATTTGATTTCACCCTTTACTGACTGGATTTCGTACCTTCTTGTTATTGAGGAAATTGATTTGGATGGAGCTAGGAGTTGGAATGGCTTGAGTTCAAAGCTGGGTGGTTCAGGAAGGTATAATTTTTGAATGTTGGGCTCTAAGTTTTGGGAATCGAAGTGTCTTGTGGTTCCATTCTTGGAGGAAAGTTGCTGCGTATACTCTTATTTGTTTACGGTATACACTTATTTGTTTACGGCTATAAGTTCAGAATTTCTAACTTATTTTCTAGTTTTTGTGTTTGGAACTCCTAACTTCAGTATGTTCTTTTTTTTTTCTCGAATTGTTGATGTTTTATAATTTCTGCCAAGGAAATTCGGTAATCTGGACTTATGCATATATTGTGATATCTTGTATCATTCTAAATTCCTTTAAAGAAGTCAGGATCTGAAACGGATCTTCACTCTACTAAGTTCTAGTGAATAACTTTTATGTTCAAAAGCATCTGTCTATTTGCCTCATAAGTTCTAATAAAGAATTGATATGTATAGTTTATAACCTGATTTTTGTATCAAGAATGGTTCTAAGTTTAAAGTTTCAGTATTATTAATGACCTATAAGTTTAAAGTTTGCTAAATCCTGAACTTAAGTACATTTAGAAGCTTTTAAAACTGTAAAAACAGAATCTAGCATGCTTGTTGTTATTTCTGCACATACTTAGGTTCTAAAATGAAGGTGAAGCAAGCAGAGTCTGTAATTACACTAATTCCAGTCTAGTAGTTTCTGATACGTAGTCTAAATGTAGTTTGTCTAAATGTAGTTTCTGAAACGTAGACTAAAAGAACAAAACTTAAAGTATGGAATGTGTATACCTTTGAATTTGAGATGGTTGAACTTCTTTTGAATATAACTTGGGCAGAGCTTCTTCCTTAAGCTATTTCTCTCAGATTTCTAAATGTTTTGGAACTGACTTATGAGTGCTTGAATTTGTATTTTTTTGCTGGCTGGTGAAGGCATATAAATAGGGATGTTTCTAAGATTTTTCAAGTATACGTATGATGTGCTACACCTATAGATTATTCATGAGGGCACTTGAGTGTTCTCCTTTAAATCTTTTTGAAAGTCTTCATTAGTCTCATGCCTACATCTATTTCCAGCTTTAGCTTCAAGTCTATGTGTCTAGATTACTATTGTATACCTCTGTTTCTTTGACTTTGGGCATGCTATTGATTATCTACTGTGCAGAGATTTAAAAGTAGGGAAGAGTGCATCTTACATCAAGGTGGGAGTACAATTGCTTTTTGCTTCTCTCTTCCATCGAGGAAGACTTTCTCCAGCAACTTCTTTTATTTGCATGCAAAGATATGTGGAAGCTGGCAGTTCTAGTTGGTGTAAGAGGGTGCCACTAGTAGTCTATTTTGTGGTTTCTCCCCATCTAAAAAGAAACAAGCTCCAGCAAAGCATATTTTCCTTTCTTTATATCTCTTATAATAGTCTTGTTTTGGATCTTTAATACAATACCTTAGTATCTAGTATAAGAGATGTAATTTATTTTCAAGATTTGTATGTCTACAATATATTTTGGTAGATTGATTAGAGCAGCTGCAGCGGTTGGGGCGCGCGAACCCCGGGCAGCTTTGGGGGAAGGGAGGGGCGCGCGCCCGGGCGTGAAACCCCCACTGTGGGTGCCCCGGGCGCGCGCCGGGGATGGCTGTTGTGAGACGGGCGCGCGGGCGCGCGCCCCGCGCGGGTTCACCGCTGCGGGTGGCCCGGGCGCGCGCCCCACCCCCTTTTTTATTTTATTTTTTCGTTTTTTTTAATTTTTAATTTTTTAAATACATATTTATTAAATAAAATAAAACATATTAAAATTTAAATACATATTTATTCATTTAAATTTGTAATTATAAATTAACAAATTAAATTAACAAATTAAATTAATACAAATTCAATCATTCTATAATGATTAGTAGAGTTTCCCAAACCCCAAAGTGTGAAACCCCCACTGCAACATACCAACAATCTCCCAAACCTCATTCTTCAAAAGTTCCATTTAATTACAAAAATGCCACCCAACCCCATTTTTGCCAACCCCAAGCTGCCCGCCACTGCGGGTGCTCTTACTCAATTGTAGTGGCATAGGACTGCATGCCTATCTCCTATCTCTTACTATTTTGTGTAGGCCTCACTACTTACTAATGTGATTTTTATTTTAGTGACCAACCTTGTATATTAATACCTTTCTCTGCAGCCATGACTCATACTATATATACATATATTTATTTACTTATGTACATGACTAATACTTTACTATATATCTTGTTTAATACCAGATCATTAAAATTCTTCGTAGCATCTTAATACTTAAGGTAATATCAATTAATTATATTCAATCTTCCATAAAGTATATAATTGTTATCTAATTTATCTATAATCAATCTTTCAACCATTTACCTTTATCTATTCATTCTAATTAAATGGTTAATTCATAAGTTCTAATTAACTTATAGCTATTACAATACTAATTATCGATTATACATCTTAAGAATTTATTTGCCTTGTCTCTTTGAATAACTCTATTATTTCAAGACAAGCTCACATGATCTCTATTATGACTTTTTAATTATTATATACACGAACAAGAGCTACTAATAAAAGGGCGGGATATTAGACATGTACAAGGATAGAGATGCCACTGGTGTACATGTTGCTGAATTCTATGAAACTCGTCCTCGCCGGCAGCTGGAATAGCAACCCCGGCTATAGGAGGATGAACAGCCCCACCGCCACCGCCACCGGCCCCCAATCAGTTCCACCCATTCTTCACTTACTCTCCTTCACTCTGTGCTTTTGTGCTTACTAATATTTGCTTCTTGCATAGATTGCAACAAGACTGTCTTACTCTATACTCTGTTTATTTAGGTCTCTTGCGAGAATAGTTGTAAGTCCAATAACGGCCCAGACTCCTTGAAATTGTTGGACTTGCACAGTACATGGATATTATAAACAAACACATAGATCAAAATCAAGTGTTTTCTATAAATCAATAAATTAATTCCAATTTTGATTATTATATGTAATTTTAGCTCACATGAAACTCATAATATCTCATACTTAAATTAAGTAAATATACAGCAAGCATAATAATTATTTCAAAATATGGCAGGCATAACACGTTTGCTTTCTTTAAGTAGAAACATGACATTTTGGCATAAAAAGATTCAGGTGTAATAATATGATACACCTTAATTTAAGTGACCCCTATTATTAGGGGGGAGTATAACAAACTCATGGTATAGAATTTTCATCACATTGAAATAAATGGCCCAATATATTACTCTCAATTTTAAGTGAGAGATCATTTCTAACGATTTGAATTTGAAACTTTCTTCATTATTATTTACTAGTATTTTTACCCGTGCAGTTGCACGGGAAATTATTTTTGTAGTATATAATTTCATCATTTTTAAATATAGATAATTTTAATAATGTTTCATGAATCAAACAATCCAAATAAAAGTTATCTTATTATATATGATAAGTATTATGCCTACATATTATATTTTTAAAGATTATAAATAGGTTATTATATACTCCATCCGTTTTATAAAAACATATACCATTTGAATCTTTGATACGATACAAATTTTAACAAAATGTAGTTGAATTGAGTGGTATTAAAACCGAGACTCACAAAAAAATGTTATTAAGTATTAAAATATAGTTAATTTAAATGGTAGTGTGTTAGGACCCACAAAAATGTGTTATTAAATGTTAAAATATAATTGATTTGAATGATAATGGAGATTGAGACCCACAAAAAATGTTATTAAACGTTAAACCATATCCAAAAATAGAAAGTGGATGTTTATGTGGAAGGTAATAAATTTGCAAAAGATGTATCTTTTTAAAAAACGAAATGAGTATTAGTTTCTCTTTTTAATGTAACAAAAACATAAAAAATTGCTTATTACATATTATTCGATTTGAAGATTACCTAATTAATTTAGGGTGCGTATTTTCTAATTTTTTTAAGTTGCAATTAGACTTCAAAATATTTAATTAGTTTTTTTTTTTTGCACATATGTGAAATATATTTCTTATTTACATTTTATTAAGTGTATAATGATTTATTTAATACAAATTTATTTAATGATTTATTGAGACTATTCATTTCCCCACCCCCACTACCTAATCATTATCTCTTTAATGAATTAATTAATTTGTATTATTTCTAATTAACTATATGTAATACTAACTTATATTGAATGATAATAAATTATATATTTATAATCAAAATAATAAAATAATGAATATAATTTTATAAATGGAATTTAAAAAAAATTAATTATTGATGATATGAATAAAAGAAAAATTAAGAAATATAGATATAACTATATTTGTATCCACATTTTTATTCATTTGTAATGTCATAACTTAATAAAAATAAAAATGAGAAGTGAAAAGACAATAAGGTAAATATAATAAAAGTATTAATTATATAATTTCATAAAATATGTAAATTAATAAAATAAGAAATATGATTTTATAATAAAATTAAAAAAAAAATCATTACTGATAATATTAATAAAAGAGAAAATAAAAATATGAAGTCAAAAGATAATAATGTAAATATAATAAAAAAGAGCAAACAAATTTATTTCATAAAATATATAAATTAATAAATATAATTTTATTATGAAATTAAATAAAATTAATTATTGTTAATATGAGAAAAAATAAAAATGAATAGTTAAAAAACAATCTAAATAAAATAAAAGATGAAGGGTAAAATGGGAAAAAAACTGACAAAATGGTTTTGCTTTTATATATATATAGATTACACAATCAAGACAATTCACGAACCACGTCTCACTTTGAATCTGCGGATGAAATAGGATAAATAAACTAGTGGTGTTGTAATTTGAATAACCTTCTATCTTATATATAAACACTTTGTCAATAGATAAAATGTCTGAGACGGCAACAAATGTACCGGAAGGTGGAGCTCTACCACCTGATGATGAAAAGAAATTTGGAAAAAAATCTTATGTGGTTTGGCTGCACTTCACTAAATACACGGATGACAACGGGGCGGCAAGAGCTTACTGCAACTACTATAAGCGTGATTATTTTGCAAATACAGTAAAAAAAACGGTACGTCTGCTATAATGAAACATCTCAAGAAATGCAAAAATAAGCCTGTAGATGTGGGTCATAAACAACAACACTCGTCTTTGTTTCCAATTGGTGAGGGTGATGATGATTCTTTAAGTGAGCTTGTGACTTGGAAATTTGATCAGGATTTGTGTAGGCAGAAGTTGATTGAGATGATTATTAAAGATGAATTGCCTTTTAAGATTGTTGGTGGTGAAGGTTTTAGGGAGTTTGTTAGGACCTTGCAGCCTAAGTTTAGGATTATGTCTAGGTGGACAATCTCAATGAACTGTTATCAATTATATCTTGATGAAAAGCTTAAACTTCGTAATTTTTTGATGGAAAGTGGTCAAAGTGTTTGTATTACTACAGATACTTTGACTTCATTACAACGATTGAATTACATGTGTATCACTGCCACTTTATTGATAAATATTGGAGGTTAAACAAGAGGATAATCAATTTTTGCACAATAGAGAGGCACAAGGGTGATGATTTGGGTAGACAGATTGATACATGTTTGCGTGATTGGGGGATTGCTAAGGTATTTGTTGTGACCGTTGATAATGCTTCATCAAATGATACTTGCTTGTCTTTTTTGAAAACCAAATTACATGGGAGGGGTTGTTGTCTATTAAAGGGTAAATTCCTTCACATGCGGTGTGTGACTCTTATAATTGCTTTAGTTGTTAATGATGGGTTGAAAGAAATTGGCACTTCAGTTAAGAGGATTAGAGAGGCGGTGAGATTTGTAAGGCAATCTCCTTTGAGGTTGGTCAAGTTTAGGGAATGTTGTAAAGAAGAGAATATATCTTGCAAGAGTCTTTTATGTCTAGATACGCCTACTTATGAAATTGTTGTTGGATTAATGGATTATTATGAATTGATATTACTTTATGTTTTTGATGTTGGATTAATGGATTGTTATGAATTGATATTAGTTTATGTTTTTGTTGTTGGATTAGTGGATTGTTATGAATTGATATTAGATTATGTTTTTGTTGTTGGATTAATGGATTGTTATGAATTGATATTAGTTTATGTTTTATTGTGTATAAGACACAATTGAGACTAATATATGTTTAATTGTATATTTATTTTTGAAAATATAAATTATATTTTTTTCTGGCCGGAACGAACTCGGAATTCGGTTCTGGGCCGGTCCGCGGTCGTATCTAGACTTTCATTCGGTCTGGGTCGGTCCAATTTATAAAAAAATCCAGGTCTTCGATCCGACCGGGTCGGTCCGGGTTGGACCCAATGCACACCCCTAGCTATCAATAGGAGCTTTAGGTTGTGGATGTCTAACTCTTTGTTGGTATGTGGGTATGGTTTGTAATGTGTTGTTCATTGCTCTCTTCTGTATCCATAATATTTTTGGCATTCCTTATGCCACTTGATTAATATAATTTTCTTGGATCTAAAAAAAAGAGCAAGTGATATCAGATACTATAGTGAAAATACCAAGTGAAGAAAGATAGGACACTAAAGACCTAAATTCCCCTCCCCAATTAGCTTGGAATAATTGTATAGTAATAGAAAACTTGGTTTGAATCATGGCTAGAAAATTCTTGATCACCCGAGTGGTATCAGATTTAAGAGCAAAAGAGTACATCAATATAAATTCAGAAAAGTCATCAACAAAATCAATGGAGTACTTGTATCTAGTTGTAGAGTATATATGGGCAGGTCTCCAAAGATCATAATGCACAAGCTCAAAAAGTTTAATGCTTTTTCGGTTGGCCCAACTGAGTCCTAGATAAAAATAAAAATATGTTTGGTTGGAATAAAAGAAGAGATAGTTTAATCTCATATAATATCTTGTATACATAATCATACAATTATCCATCTCACCTCTACCCCTATGACAAATTTATCTTAAGGGGAGAATAACTTTGAACCCCATTTTGTCATCTATTATTTTTTGCAAATTCTCTTCATGTCATCATCCAAACTTAAGAATTGAATAGTCTTTTATTATATATGTGTATTAGTAAATGTGCAATAGTAAACTGTCAAAAAATATTAAAAACTAAACTATTTTTGCAAATTTTTGTTCTAAAATTTGGTATTTTTTAGGATTGTATTAGTAAATGTGCATTAATATAGGATTATATAGTAGTCCAAACCAAACATCTTTTCAATTATATAATAATTATCAATCCAACCAAACACCTTTTATTTAATCTTTACTTGTTCCGTATTGAATCTCATTTCTATATTATATTAGAAATCGAACAGGGCTTTAAGAGACTGAGATTTGTGTAACTTTAGATGAAGTTTCCCAATTTTACATACTTCACAGAAAATTAGTTTATTATTTTGAAAAGGAATAGGTAGAGACTTCCAAATGCAAGAGAGAGTAACATTAAAGGGAGGGTGAATACACCAATTACTAACTTTTTAAGTTTTCTTGAAAATCAAGGTTAAGAGATTCATCTCGCTTAAATAAAGCTTTCTTGGATTGACAAGGTCTGTTACTCTTTTAATGGAAATTAACGATTTGCCCATATAAGGCTCTCAAAAAGTAAGCTAATATTGCATATTCCAAAAGTTTACGTGCTGACAAACAAGGTCGTGTGCGGAAAATGATGGATTAAGTTGGTTTCTTTTAAACTTATAAAAATACTTTATTAAGTCCAAGTGTTCTTTAGCAGGTTGATTAATGTGCACAACTCGTTGTAGATGAATAGCTCGTCAGTGATTATGCAGGTTAATGCAAAAAAATATAAGTGCATAATGTAAAGAACATGAATATTTTTATGTGGTTTGGAAAACCCTTACGTCCACGTCCAATTAGTCAAGATTGGAGAATCTCTTAACTTTGGATCTCGTACAATCTTCCTTCTCTTACAGAGCTTGATTGAAAGGTATCTAGAACTATTACAGGTTGATATGAACAAATCTTTTGCATAGTTATAAGGTTCTGAGCTTATTATATATCAGAGTGACCTTATAAACAAAATCACCATAATATAAAATCTAATATTTGTTCAGCACTTGAAAAATCTTGATTTTGATCCGAGTGTTGGATATGACGTTGAAACTTTGGAAGAATTTTTTCAGCGTTTTAGCTCTTTCATTTACCATACATTTTACGGAGAATGTCTTGATGTATTTATAGGCTTTCTATTTGAATAGTAGTCGTTGGAGCAACATTAAATGTGCATTAAATGCAAAATTATTCATTACATGTTGACTGTACTTCTAGCCGTTGGAATTCGTCCTACGTGTCATCTAATGTAGCTACTGGACATGTCGAATAGATCTATTTAGGCAAATTGTTGCAACCTTAATGTGTAGTGCAACTCGCTATTGGTCCGATGTTGAATGCACACCATCTGGTCACCCTTCTTGGGTAGGTCAATTCATCGATCTAGTCTCAGACATGTCTACTTGATCTGGTCTTGAGCAAATCGATCTCTTGATCTTGTATTGAGTAGATCAATCTCTTGATTTGTTCTTGAGCATGTCACTTCCTACATCAGTTGATCTAATCAATCTTGCTACACTTGATCAGGTCAATGATGGTATCTTTATGTCCAAGTTAATATGAATATATTGATCCATCGATTGGGTATTTAATAAGCACATGACTCATCTATATAATACTAAAGCAAAATCTTCATATACAGGATTCCCGCCTAAAAAATTGTCAAATATTTTATTATGCCTACAAATATTTATATTTTATTATGCCTAAATAGCCATGACTTCATCATTATGTCAATTGTGATTCCCAATATCACTTTTTTATAGTTTAGTACATGGAACTTGATAAATAATATTATTTTATTCGTGAGAGACCATTTTATATTAGTATTTCTTAATATTTTCAATATGTAATTGGAGACGATAATTGTGGAACCTAAAAAAATTACTCTATATTATGTACATCTTTATTTATTTGTACATGGATAAATATTATATACACTTTTCACATTTTGTTAATTAAATTATAGATTGATAATGAATCTATTATTCAATTTACCGCATTACTTGAATTGATTTTATTTTCAAAATATACAACATACTTCGTTTATTTTTTTCAGCACATTTGACTTTATTAAAATTTAATAAATAACAAATTATTAATGTAATTATTATAAGGGCCAACAACATATATTTAACTCTTTATCTACTTATTAATTATCTACGATACTATATCAATTTAATTTACTTCTTAAACCAAAACCTATAAGTTTAAATATTAGTTTCATATTTCATATGATAACAAATTAAAACTTTTAGTAAAAAATTAATTAAAATAAAAACATGTATTAATATACGTGTGTATGTATATATATGTGTGTGTGTGGAGTTTTTCTAATAACCTCGGTAAATTAAATGATATATCTTACTCTTAAAGAATTGCATATATACAAGTTTAAAATGATTTTCAATATTGCAAATTTATAAGAAATTATTAAATCGTGTAATTCATATAATTGTTATGGAAAGAGAATAATAACTTTCTCTGTAGTCCATAAAAAACGTGTAATTCATATATGATGTAGTTCATATAAAAAGTGATTTTTGAATATAAAATAGAAAGTAATCCAAATCATCCATTTTAACAATCTAACGGTTGAGATGTATCATCAATTTTAGATTATTTTGTTATTAAAATATTTCAAATATATATATATATATGACTAAAAGGATAATTCAGTAATTTGCAGATTCAATACATGTGGTTAGTTATAGTAATATCCGTTATTTAAGTAATTATATTACACTACAAATATTAAAAAAATATATATAAATTTCTCATTATTTAATTATTTTATATTTGAGTAGAGAATTGAAAATAGTAATACAAAGTTTAATTATCGCCCAAGAGAAGTTTGCAATAATTCATGCAATTTTACTTATTTACCCTGAATACTTATTTTAGGAATACTAGGTATTGCACTCGTGCTATGCACGAAATTATTTATTTATAAATAATTTATGCATAGAGATGTTTAAAGAAATAAAAAATATTGTAATTAATCCGATTTTATTCAATGGTTTTAGAACTGTAATCGATATATTCTCAATTGTGATTTTGTTGAGAGGACAATTCGATAACAATTTCAAAATTTGAGAATCGTGATCAGCGGTTTGAAACAATAACTTCGATTTATTTTTTCTTATTCAATTTATTTCTTATTTTATAAATATCCATTTTTTATTAGTTCATAACAACACATAAAAATTAACAAATAAGAGGATATTACACAACTATTTAAACATATGTGTATATTGATAAAATTTCATAATACATATATAACTATTTTCACTAAACGTTTACTTATGTTTTAAAAACGAATTTAGAAATCAATGCATTCAAATAAAAAATCACCTATCCAAGTGATTATATTTAACATTACTAGGATTAATCACAAATCAATGCATTCAAATAAAACAATCACATGTCCACATGACTATATTTGACATTCCTACTATACATGTGAGATGTGACATGTCAAATGACATGGAATTATTTTTAGAACTATTTTATAAATTATCTTTTTCACAAAAATAATTATGATTATTATGATCTATCAGCATATTCAGCAACTATGTCGATATGTCGGGTTGAGAAATTATGCATTTTATATGAGTATGTCTAATTTTATTTGTACGGTCTCAAAATAAAATTTCTACAAAATGAAGATTTTTTCCTAAATAATCTATGTGGTCCTCTTTAAAAGAGCACATTCATTCCACATGAAATGTAATCATTTCCAATATTTGAATGTAATCATTCAAAAAATAAGAGAAATGTTCTTAAAATTTTCTCAATTGCTAATCATAGGATACAACCACATATATACTTATTTATAGATACCATCTAAAGTATACATATTTTTATAAAATATTTAAAAATCTTTATTTTTCAAAATCAAAAAAATGTTACCTGTGCGTAGCACGCGGGCTACACTAGTTATCCTATAAGATAAAATATTCAGCGACCTAATAAGTGAGATGTCCTAGTTACAAGAGTTTGCTTACCAATACACTATACAAATATAGGTTTGGTTCAACATCATCAAAACATACAAATATGTTTCTAACATTGAGTTTTATTGAAACCAAAAAGATATATACTTGTGGAATTAGTACATTGTACAATTGTGGAAAAATCTGAACCAAAGAGATGATTGTTAGGGTTTTTAGACTGAGAGAAAGGAGTGAGACAAGTAGAAAGTTTACTCACATAAGCTAAACTAATTATATGCATACAAGAATTTGCAGATGGATCACATGTAAAAAAGATAAGTAGATGAGTCACCATGGAAGAAGAGATGAATGAGAATACACAATGGCCCAATAGGAAGTATTCTTGGTATACAAGTTGAAAAGATCAAGTTGATATAAGCCTTTAGACATGTATTTTGGTGGGTAGCAAATCCTGCATGTTCGGAACGTTAGATTAGTAGTTGACTTGAAAGATTGCGTTAATGAGAACGTAGAGATAGTCTAGGGAAGAGGAGATGATATGTTTGATGTTTCTGACCTATTAACAAAACAATGTTAACTTAAGATAGTAGGGTAGTTAAAAAATGCATGGAGAGCTGAGAGTACGAATAAGAAGATGTGTCATATGACTTATTAGAGTTGCTTATAAAAGATGTTGAAACCTTAGGCATTTTACTTCATCTCCTTTAATCATCCTTATTAGATACCACATCTTTTTCAATTATTTATCATGTTAAATATTTCATATTTGTTTACCTCTTTGACTAAGTTGTATTAGGTTTACATGTCCCGTTAGGTTAGTTGGATACTCTTGTGTCCGGATGTAGGTATTATTAGATTTTATAGGGCTTTTGAATTTTGATATTTTTAACAAGCCGACATGTCTAGTACATGTCCAATTACTTGAGTAAATGAGTTGATCTTCGTTTGGCTTGTTGGGCTGACGAATTTTGTCTACTACACTTACTAATCTTAAGATTAAACCTAATATAATACTTATTAGTTATTAGCTCCTAAACATGCCCAATAAGATTTAATAGGGATTGGTTTTTATATTACAGACTAATACCAATAAATCTCACTAAATTAGAAAGAAGTTAATTATAATCTTAAAATCGGTGTTTAATATAATATTAGTTTGTGCACTCGTGCGATGCACGGTAAAAATTAAAACTAATAAAATATTTAACTGCAAATTATTTTTTATTTAAAAACTTATGTGAAAACAAAAAAAAAATATTTCAATCATCTATATTTTTAATAAATCAATGGCTATGATTTTCACTCCAAATTAAATTTCATTTAAAAAATTTTCATACTTCAATAGTGATGAAAATTATTTAAATTAAATTCAATTAATATTAGTCATTGCTATATAACATGTATAGAAATAATTTTATTTACTCTTCGCTATATATATGAATATAATTTTCATATTATTGTTAGAAATAAAAATATTATACTATATTCGTCTTGACACTTTTTTGGCATGGTTATTAAGAAGTACGTAAAAAATAGTATAAAAGGTATATATGTGGTAGATTCACACTTTTTTTAAGAGATAATTTTTGCTATTTTTAGAGTGTGTCAAACTTATGAAATGTCCTAACAAAAAAAGTGTGGAGGAATTATTTAATTCAATTAATTTCAACTATTAATTTTAAATAGAGAAGATAATTTTTTTAGATAAACATATTTAATTAATTAATATAGTAATGAATTTATAAAATAATACATATAATTTCATAAATAAAATTAAAAAATAACTATTGATAATATAAAAAAAATATAAAATAACATAATTGGTTAATGTATCCGTTTTTTTATTACTCCCTCCGTCTATGAAAGAAGTTCCTAATTTGACCCGGTGCGGATTTTAATATAGTGTTTTTTGACTTTAATAATGATATGTAATGAGTGGAATAGGGGTCTCACTTAAGTATTATATTAAATTGAGTTGTGTGTAGAAAGTGTGGTGGGTCTATTACCATAAATGAAAAATGTTTTGTGGACGGATAAAAATAACAAATTAAAAACTTGTTTCATTAAGAGAGATGGTAATTCAAAATGTTTAATATTAGATTTATTTTTTAAATATTCTAGATTTGAGGCATATTATACAATAATTTGTATAGTAATTAATTGATAAAATTAGTAAAAAAAAATCGTAGGAGCTTCCAAATCTTCAATTTATAACATTTAACAAAAAAAATTCAGAATAGAAATTTAGGGCAGAAAATAAGAGAGGAATTTGCGAGTGCCCCAAATAATAAAATTCGAGGGCTTCCAAAAATTGACGGGCAAGCGCCGCCTAAAGAGGGCGGAGCTCACTCGCCTTTTAAAAGTGTGTTCGTGAACGCGGGTGTTGGCACGACTCGCCATATCTAGACGATCATTGACGAGTCGCCTCAGCACCCCCGACAGGACGGGTTAATTTGGTGATATGAAGGCAGTCTCTATTTTGTAGAAGCCTCTTGCTTTCTCTGTCTCGCAGCTTCTCGATGTGGGATAATCCCTTAACCACGCTGTACTCTCCTTCCTTACCCTTTCCCTTTCCCTTTCCCTTCTCCCTTTCAATTAATTTCCTCCTTCCTCCTCAAATCTCGCCCATTTCACAGTAGAACAACAATGGCGGACTGGGCCCCCGTGCTCGTCGGAGTTGTACTCTTTATACTTCTGCAGCCAGGACTGTTGTTCCAAATACCGGGCAACAACCGCAACGTGGAGTTCGGCAGCATGAAGACCAACGGCAAGGCCATCACCGTTCACACCCTCATTTTCTTCGCCGTCTACGCTATTCTCATCGTGGCCGTCCATCTGCACATCTACACCGGCTGAAAGCGTTTCCGGTGCAAGATCTCTTCATGTCTTACTCTAGATTTTGAGCTAGCTTCTCTTTTTTTTCCTTTTCTTATTTTTCGGATGGGAAGAAATTAGGTGTTCAGATCTTGTTATGTTATTTGCAGAGACTGCATAAACGAACCATGTTCTTTTATAAGAGCTAGTTATATTAAAGGAAAAAAGGAAGAAATTTCTTTTGACCCTAGTTAATTAGTAAGAATTCAGTGGTGGGCATTTCATGGGTTAGGAAATTGTCTTGAGATTTTATTTATAGCATCATTTTCTGGTAAAGTTAGACTCAGTACAACTACCATATTTAACAAACACTTTCTTCCCTAAACTCATCCTCCCATTTGCTCATATTCGAACTGTTTCATTCACCCATATATTCAGTTTTCACAACACACAAAAGGACATCAAACACACAGAGAGATGGGGAGATGCAGCAATATTTTGTATGTGTTGATAATATGCATGATTGTGAAGAGTGGAGAAGGGCAACTAAGGGAAAACTTCTACGTCTCAACGTGTCCCAACGTTGAGAACATCGTGAGGCAGGTCGTAGTGTCGAAGATAAACCAGACATTCGTCACGATTCCTGCTACCGTTCGCCTATTCTTCCACGACTGCTTCGTTGAGGTATGTATTCGTCCTGTTTACTACTTGTTTCCAAAGTATTCAAGAAGAATGGAAACATATATACTCATAATATGTCAAAACTCACAAGCATAGTCATGAAAGATTATGGACTATTTGTTTCCTTCTATGTATTACATGGTCATAGTTGATGCTAGAAACAGAATTTGAACAGCACGTTAGTCTACTTGTGACCATGAAATCTGTAAATATTAAGTAGGGATGTGATGCCTCTGTTGTGATTGCTTCATCAAACAACGATGCTGAGAAAGATGCACCGGACAATCTCTCCTTAGCCGGGGACAGCTTCGACACCGTTGTTAAGGCCAAACAAGCAGTAGAGGCTCAGTGCCCTGGCATAGTCTCCTGTGCAGACATCTTGGCCATTGCTGCTAGAGACGTCGTCTTCCTGGTACGATCATTCCCTTTTCCACTTCAAAATCAAAACCTTGTTAATTCAAGATGTAATAATACTGATTTTCTTTTAAAAAATCAGGCAGGAGGCCCTGCATACAACGTGGAACTAGGAAGGCGTGATGGGCTTGTCTCTCGAGCTTCTATGGTTGCTGGGAACCTACCAGAACCCGAATTCAATTTAGAGCAACTCAACACCATGTTTGCAAAGCACGGTCTGTCTCAAACCGACATGGTTGCTCTTTCGGGATGCCACACGTTAGGCTTCTCTCACTGCGGCCGTTTTGCGAATAGGATATACTCTTTCTCTCCTTCCAACGCCATTGACCCGACTATGGACCTGGCCTTTGCACAGCAGTTGAGGCAAGAGTGCCCTCAGGATGTGGACCCCAGGATAGCTATTAACATGGATCATGACACTCCACAAACATTTGACAATGTATATTACCAGCATCTGGTGAGGGGGAGAGGTCTTTTTACATCTGATCAGGTGCTGTTTACTAATCCTGCCTCGCAGCAGACTGTCATTGACTTTGCTCAGTCAAAATCCCGGTGATTTTAATGGGGCTTTCGTCACTGCAATGACTAAGCTAGGGAGAGTTGGGGTCAAAACTGGGAGTGAAGGAGAGATAAGAAGAGATTGCACAGCATTCAATTGATAAGAATGTCTCAGTTACACAGAAAGGAGAGATTTTCTTTGTTGATTTAAGCGGATATGTGTGCATTGTCGTGAATAAGAAACTTGTATGCTAGCTATTTCACATAATAACATTAACATGTAATATAACCAGAAATATAAAATAAGTGTGACTTACGGTATGTCTGAGTTTTGTGGTAAGATATTGCTGTTGTTTTGTGCATTGCTCAAAGCCTCAAATTGTCTCTTCTTTTCTACCTCTGCTTCAAGAAACTGAGTTCAAAGGACTAGTTTGAAATGATCGTTTTTGTTATAACTGAGTGTAGACATGATGATGGAAGAAACATACATATAAACCATTAACTATTTCAATATAAAGAATTCATATAACAGTAAATATACAATAACAATCATAGACATTCTTACAAATTTATCCTCAGTACAGATTGGAACTTGTTTCATGCGTACAATTTGTCTTATTTTGAATGAAATGCTTATAACTTGGAACAAACCGTATGAACATGAGTCAATATTCCTCTCATTCTTCACCCTGGCACAAATTGTGCCATATTTATACTATCTGTATGAACGGAATATGTATATGTACCACGTCGCTATTTTTCAGTCTTGGTACTTACATTGAGAAACAACTATATTTACTTTAAAATTAAATTAGTGACTATTATTCATTATTTACTACTATCTTAAATAAATCCTAACTTCAACTTCAACTTTGAAGCGAACTTTTATCGAGCCGAGGTTTGAATAGTAATTAAAGAATGATTTGGTTGGCTTCTATACGTGAGTGCATTTATTATGACCGACCATAGGAAGCATGCAAATGGTGTAGGGTGCATTTATTTATTACCATAGGAAGCATACAAATGGTGTTGAGGATGCCAAATAAGTGGAGAAAAGTGGTTCCACTGTCCCCATCTTAGTCATAATTGACTCACTGCTCGACCACAACTATTCTGACTATCTCAGTCTCCGGCGCATGTTAGCAGAAGCGTCAATATCTACATTCCCCTGAGCTTTCTTTCTTAGATAAGAAACATAATAAACTTTGAAACAGCACAAGTTCCATTTGAGATGGCAGCATATGCAGCTCTTGTTTCTCTTATGAATACAATTGATCACATCATGAAGCATCACTTGGCTTCTCTCGACAATAAACAGATTCAATCTCTTAAGGACAAGGCTGGTTTCTTGCTCCATTTCATTGAAGGCTATAAATATGGGGTAGTGTCCAGCAAAGAATTCGAAGATATTGAAAGCCAAATCAAGTCTGCAGCCCATACGGCTGAAGATATGATTGAATTACACATCTTCAATAAAATTCTTGGACGATCAGCTGATAATGGGGAAGCAAGTCTGAGCTTCCATCTCTATGTTCAGAAAGAAATGGCGATTGAAGAACATAAAGAGATGGGAAACGAAGAGAAAGAATTGACAAGGGTGAAGAAGAAGAAGAAAGTAATGGATCCTGTGGATCAATTTCATGTGGGATCTATGGAAGCAGGCCTCGATTGCTCTCGCTATCTGCAGCAAGTAATTCAAGACATGGACGCTATCATCAATGAGACAAATGGGTTGAAAGAGAAGTATGCATTAACCAAAGAGGAGCATCTGTTGGAATCGTGGTGGTCAACAAGGTTTGACCCTATAATAAAGTGACGTGGCATTTAATTTAAAATAATTAAATGAATCGAGATCGATCTACGTTGAGAGTAGATGATCGTAGTATAATTATTTTCTCGAAACCGATTCCCAGTGAGTGAGAAATAGTTGTGTAAGTTTGTCACTTGACGAAAAGGAGTTATGGGTTTAAGACTCTTAATGTAAGAATCTTAATTGTAATAAATCCCACATTGAATGTTGTAAGAACATTCATTAGGTATTTAATATATTTAATTACTGTGTGGGTTAAGTAATTGGACCAAGCCCGTACACACGCGCGCCGCCGCCACCGCCCGCCGCGCCGCGCCCGCGGGCCGTGGGACGGCTGGGCTCGGCTCTTGGGCTCGGCTCCCGCACGTGGCTGGCACGAGGCTGGCACACGCCTGTAACTCCCATAACGGCCCGCTCCATTGATGGGCTTTTAATGGCCATTACTTCCCTGACGCCCCCTCCTGTGGTCTAGCCCGTCATCTGCATAGTCCAGTACACTGAAATACTCACTCTGCATTCATCATATTGCCGCACATTGCTTTCATCTTCTGTCGAAGCTCTGTCCAGCTCCCTTGTCCAGTTCGCCGGAACCCGACCAGTTTGAGGTGCTGCTACTGATCGAGACGAAGCCGTTTCATCTTTGGAGACTGCCGCCAGTTAAAGGAAGCACTACCTTGGCGTTTCAGTCTTGCGGAAAGAGGAGACTCGACTCGGCTATTCAACTGTTTTCGTGTGGTTTTATTCTGTCTTTTTCAATACAGTTTATTTCTTGTAATCTCACTTCTCCTTCAGTTTATTCTGTAATTCAGTACTTCTGTATTCTACAGCATCTGCATCACTACTCCACACATTCAACACTAACTCTTGTGGAGACTGAAACTATGGTGGGATTCCGGAAAGAGCTGTTTCAGCTCATGGATGAGCTCACTGATCACGCTCTGGTCGCCACGCCATCTCAATCGTAGGGATGGGCGGTTTAGGTATTGCTCAAAACCTTTATAAAAACTCACTCGTCAAGCACCACTTTTATGTTCGTGCTTGGGCTACCATATCTGAAAGATACAATGCAAAGGAAACCATTTCACAACTTCTTTCAAGCCTAGGATCTGTAGGGGCATCAGAAGAACAGTTGCACAAAACTTTATATAGTAGAAGATATTTGACCGTATTAGACGACATATGGAGTGTTGAAGCTTGGGATGACCTTAGGCATTTATTTCCCGATAATAGAAATGGAAGTCGGGTTGTTCTAACTACTAGATCATCAAATGTAGCTACTGACTGTGGCTCATCCTGCTTTCAAAAGAACCTTCTTAATGAGAGTGAAAGTTGGGAGTTGTTTTGTGAAAAGGCATTCCACAAACATGAGAGTTGTCCCTCTGAGCTAGAGGGAGTTGGCAAGGTGATTGTTGAAACATGCAAAGGACTACCCTTGTTTCATTGTTGTGATTGGGGGTGGTCTTCGAAAATCACCTAGGACCTTAGCATATTGGAACAATGTTTCTCAGGATATAAAATCAGTTTCCAATTCAAAAGAAAAACAAGAAAGCTTAGATATATTACAGTCAAGTTACAACCACTTGCCTGCTCGTCTAAAGCCGTGTTTTCTTTATATTGGAGTTTTAAAAGCTGTTTCTTCATGGATTCGTGTACCAAAAATGATCAATCGTTGGGTTGCTGAGGGATTTTTGAAATGGAATAGTGGGCGAGCTCTAGAAGAGGTTGCAGAGGATTACTTAAATGATCTTGTTGATTGAAATCTGATTTTAGTTGAACGAAGAGATGATGGGAGAATGAAGTTTTGTGATATTCACAATCTTTTGAGAGATCTCTGCTCAAAAGTAGCAGAAGAAGAAGAAGGGTTTTTTCATGCCACGGAAGATAGCAACATACGAGGGAACGTCGTCTGGTGTATAAAACCTACTTGAAGGATAGTGTTGGATCTCCACTTGCACTCTTCATCATGGGAAATTGTGATGGTTTCAAGATGGAGTTGAGTAAACATAGATTGCTGAGAATCTTGGATGCATGTTACCAAGAAGAACTGTTCGGGTGTGTTAACTTAAGGTACATATCTATAACCAACACACATATGGGTGAGTCCTTCTGGGAGCTTCCTACATCAGTATCCTTGGTGTGGAATCTGCAAACTCTAATCTTAAAAGGGTTGTCGCACCAATCGAAATTTGGGAGATGCGACAACTCTGACATATAGACTGTCGTCAAATTTATATTCCTGATCCTTGTGCGAGGGACGACCAGGATGAGTTGTTTGTCCTGGAAAACATGCACACACTTACAAAAGCAGTGAATCTGAAGTTGAGTGAGGAGGTGTGCATGATCATCCCCAACATCAAGAAACTATATCTGGTTTATGATGGTATGTTGCCGCGATACGATTACTGTCTGATTCAGTGTTTGTGCAAACTTGATCGCTTCCACAAACTTGAATCACTTAGGATGATGATCAGAGGAAGTGAATTCCCAACTCAAATTCATGAGCTCTTTTCCGAGTTGGCTAAAAAAGTTGTGATTGAGCTTGTGGGCTTCATTGGGATGATATGGCAATGATTGGTTGTTTGCCACTACTCCAAGTTCTGAAACTCAAGTCATACGCTGTCTGAGAGGGAATGCAGTGGAGTCCTGTTGATGGGCAGTTTTTTCGACTCAAGTATTTGAAAACTGAATTTTGTGATCTGTATAGTTGGAACGCAAGGAGATGGCATTTCCCAAAGCTAGAGAAACTTTATCTTAAATGTCTGTTTGAGTTTGAAGAGATCCCAATGGATATTGGTGAAATACCAACACTCAAAGTCCGCCGCAATTTCAGCAGTGAGAATAAAAGAGAAGCAATTTGGAATGTTTAGTGGAAATGGTGGTAGTGGAGGGAGGGGCTCACCATCGATAATATTCAATTGGATACCTTTTGATACGAAGGATACGAGCCCAACACATGAAGATGAATAAAGTACATGTTTTAAAATTACGACTGGTTAACAATAATTGTATTTGAATTTACTTATCATGTAAATAATATCAATTCCCAGATCGTCAGATGTTCATATTTTATTTGCTCATTGCAAGTTATGTAACGCACTAGTACATTATTAAAACTCGTGTCGAGTTAAATCGTAAATCAATTTCATGGACAAGGAAAGTAAATTATATTAGTTATTTATCATAAATTTGAGATGTCTGATTTCTTTTTTAAGAACAATATGGATGTGGAGTTGGGGATATGGGAAAACGAGTACAAATTTAATTTGGGGTTTGTGAGGATATAATAGTAAATTGCAATTAAATTTATTATTAACATTTTTATTTGGGGCTATGATAAGAAAAATGGTGACTATATTTAAAATTAGGTAATCCACAAAATCAATGCTCTTTCACCGAGAGTTGTTCGATCATGAATGTTGTTTATTCTTTTATATAAACTTTGTTGCGATTTTTATTTCTCATCGTCTCTAGGCTCTAGCTAATCGAAATTTCTTCAAACAAAAGTTCATATAGAAAAAAGAATGTTTATTTGGGTCTTCATTTTATTAGATTAACCTACTTCAATTACGATTACGACAAAAGATGGCCCAATCTTAAATGGGCTTTACACCACTTGACCAGATATTCCTTACAAAAATAAAGGAAGAGTAGATATATGATTTAGGAAGTATTTGGGTAAAATTATTTTAAAGATCAAGTTTACCGCTTTATCGATTCATTTCTTATGCAACAGTAATTTACAGATAGAAAGTTGATGGGAGAGATCGAGTAATAAAAAGTTGAAAAGGAAGAGAAGAAGATATATTATGAGTATGAAATAAATAAGGCGCGCGGCGAGGCGACGACGTGATAGCAGGCGGTGGTGGTGGACAACAACAGCAGCAGTAGCAGTATACGACGGTGGTGGAAGAAATTCTTGAAGATGACGATGACGATGAAGAAACAAAAGGAAGAAGAGAACTTTAAAGAAATTGATAAATTGGTCTTGTTTAGGGTATATTAGCCATTCCATTTAGAAAATAACTACATCTGATTTAAAATTTAATTAATATTATTATTTTATATTTTGAATGGCTATATATATATCTATATATTGCATTATTAAAATTTGTAATTAACATTGTCAAGTTACGTACGTTTAGCAGTGATCTGTATTTTCTTGTAAAATACTAAGTCGCTAGGGTGGGTTTTGGATTTTTTATATAACAAGGAAGGTTGCAAGTTTCTCCAGACCAATCAAAAATAGTAAATTAATGAGGTACCCATAAAAGTAACCAAATGTTTTAAAAACAATTATATTCATGCAAAGAAATCCCTATGCCTCTCCCATTCTGTCTCTGCTTTCCACTTATGAACAGTATGAAGCAGAAAACAGATCCCTCAAACACATAGCCATCCTTAACCAACACAAACACACACACACATAGTCTTACATGATTAGGACATACATGCATCTAATCTAATTATGATGCAGGAAGATGAAAAGGAAACGGGAATCACTCGAAGCTCCTAACGATCTGCATGCATCATCTTAATTAAGCTTGAGTTAATGATGTTTGGGTCCGAGGGTAGCCTATCCCATGTCTCTTCCATGGAAACATAACAAAAACTGTACCAGCAAGTGCACCAATAGCTGGAGGCACTGCCATGAGCAGGACCTTCTGCGTGGACTCAAACGATGGGTAGAAGCATCCCACTGTACTGTAGTCCAGTAGCGACACCACAAGAAACACCATCAGCGAGAACAAGGCATGCACAAAGTCTCCAAAGCGGAGTTTGTACGAGGATAGGTCCACCTCCTCCTCAAAGGAGGAGGCCGGGGTGGTCCATAGCCATAGGCCCTTGGTGGTGGCAAGCCCATAATGAACGCTGCCCTCGCTGTCTGTATAGCTGTCGGTAAAGGAGGCGAAGAAGCAGCAGGCGGCGCAGACGGCGATGAGGATGCTGGTTAGGTACTTGTGGATGACGTTGCACTGGCCGTTGTTGGTGAGGATGGGGTTGAGGAATTGGTAGGTGAACATGGTGCCCGTCGGGAGGAGCTTGATGAAGTTTCCGACGCCGGTGAAGGTGGTCTGCGTCGTGGTTTGTGGTGGTTTGCTAGGGTTGGATGACATGGCTTTTGTTGGTGTTTTTGGCTTGATGAGTGGGATTGATATATGCATGTGGAACAAGTACATATATTTGTAGTGTGAAATGTGTGTGTGTTTTGTGGGAGTTTCTTCTACGTAAGATGTGAAGTGATGTGTGTATATGTTTCACTTTAACTCTTCGAAAAAGATGTCTTACCAATCCTTCCTGATTTATAAAAATTTAATCAAGATTGGATTCAATAAATATATTTATGAATTATGTAATGAGATCATCTATTGCCTAATGATATTGTATTTTTTATTGTATTAATAAGATCGTGACATGTGGCATGAGTAGGGTTCCGTATATATATAAGGAAAAGATATATTTTATATCTTACATCATTAATTATGCCACGTGTCACCATTTTATTGATGTAATAGAAAATGTAACACGGATAGGTAATAGAAGATTCGGATTGATGAATTATTGTGTGTCACACTTTATCTTTCACAATTAAGTTTATTATTTTAATTAATATTTACTAAAATTAAAATATTTTTATAATTTAATAAATCATAATTAATATTTATTTGAATTTTTAAATATTTTAAAAATTATATACTTTATTTTTAAATTTATCGACCCCTAAGAAATAATGAAAAGTAATATTAAATATTAAAAAATAATTATATACCTTCTTTGAGTGGAATGAATTCTAATACTATATATAATATTAAATAAAATATATAAAATTGAAATTAAAAAATTAAAATTAAGTTGTGAATCATTGAGTGTTTGACACAAAATTAAAAGTAACTGACTAAATTTCATTTGATGAATTATGTTACTAATTTTATTGAATATTTCAAAACCGTATATCAAACTATATTAGTAGGATTCGAATTAAATTTGTAATTTTCGAACGCAATTAATCACATGATAAGTCAGTATAAATGTATTTCCACTAGATTGTTGCTTTTTTTAATTATAATATTAACAAACAAAATTTATTCTATCTATATATGGAATAAGCTAGATTGCTCAATGATGGTTTAACAAATTAAACAAGGATAGATGAATCAAAAGGATTTACCTAGTAGACCAAAGCCAACAAGGGAAGCTGCTCTCGGGGAAGCACCAGCATTCTCACTCCACTTCAAGGCTAACTCAGTTATAGCAACTTTAATTGGATTGGTTGGATCGACCTCATCGAAAGCAACCCCAACTATATTATATGGTTGACAATTCTCAAGAGAACATAATGTGCTCAGCTTATGATTGCAACTTCCATTCCGAGTGAGAGATTGAAGTGGTGAATCAGCGCATTGGCACCTGTTGAGTGAGAGATTTCTGTTTGAACTCTGTCTGTACTGAACGGAATGGTCTTCCCTTCATGTACTGATAAAGTTCGGGACTGACTTCTTTTGTTCGGTCTTGTTGGTTGCTAGGCTGCTTCGATATGAGCTGCTAAGGGTCAAAGGAAAGATCAACTAATAACTACTAAAATGGCATCTGCAATCTTCAGGTCATGAGCCTGATGAGTTGACCAATTCCTCGAAATGAAAACGGGCGGCATCGTCGTATGCTCCACTTTTGTTGCCCTGGTTTATATAGTGGACATATAAACCAAAGGAATTACTGATCAGCGGTGGACGCAACTTAACGTGTCGACGACTTATGTGTCAATGTCATGTTAGAATACGAGTCACTATAATTTTTTATTTTTATTATTTTATATTAAATCATAGCATGTCACACTTTATATTCAACTAAGTGTATTATAATAATAAATTGTGTCAAACTTACTGGAACAGAGAGATTATTAAATTATATTTTAATCAATAAACTCTAATCAAAAATGAAAATTAATAAAAAATTTATTAAAAAATTAATATTTATCTACAAGTTATGTCACATCGTTCGCTAGGATATTAATCTGATTCGCCACGGATGTGTGAACATTTTCACAAATTAAATATCTTTATTAATATAGCATATTATTCGAAATAAAACACCTCCTTTGTAGACTATTCTCCATTGGGGGACTGCAATGAGAATACCAAAATTATATGGTGCACAGGTGACAGGTGAATAGAAGGTTAGGGACTTGGATTGAAAAATGAAGATAATACCATTATACCAGTAGTAATATACCTATATACAATCAAAGTAGTTAATTACATCATGGACTTAATTAATTATAGTATGTCAAAATTGGGCCAAAATGGTTGGCCCCATATGCTTATCCGGTCCACTCATAATTAACGTCAGATTGAACTCAAAATATTAAAGCCCAAAAATTTTCGGATCCGACGATTTTTTTGACCAAGAGCCACAAAAGCCCGATGGGCTTCGCACTAATTTGGTCCACTTATATTTTTCAATTTTATTTTAAATTTTCTTTAAATTAATTAGTATGCAATGTTCTCATAATGATTATATTTTAATATATTATAATTTAATTAAAATTTATTTATGATAATATTTTGATACCTTTTAGAATATTATATTTTATTGTATTATAAATTTATTTTTGTACTCTAATTAATTTTAAAATAAAACTTTCTTTAAATATAATAACATAGTAGATTTATATCTTGATATATTTCTTTTTAGTTTTTTAAAATTTTAAAAAATATAATTGATTCAAATTATATTTTAAATTTATAAAAATAATTTTTTTTAATTAATGGACCGGTTAGGCCCGTTGGCCTGATGACCTGTAATGGACCGACATGTGCTAGGATTTCAATAGTCGAAACTAATTTGGTCATGCATGGACTATGATTTCAATTTAGTCCAAACTAATTTGGGTCAGGCCGACCCAACTCAAAATATGACTCTAAACTGGCGGCCGGTTGGGCCGGATTGTCCCAGCCCGATCATTTTTTTATTTTATTTGTTATAATTTTTATATATATATATATATTAAATATATAATCATAAAAAATATACATAGACGTTAAACATTTTCGTAAATATTCTAACTCAATTAGCCCGAAAACCGAAAATTTAGAGTTAGGTTGTAAATTTTCAATCCGAAAAAAATTCAACCTCAATCGAATGAGTTGATCCCATTGATATAACTGATGATTAAGAATGATATATTGTATATTGGCCATTTGGTAGTTCGGCAATCAAAAGTCAAGAAGAATACTAAGTCAGCCCATTTGGTTTTTGTTAAGACTTCATTATTGTAAGTTATGCATTCGCGTTCATTGTATATTTTACACACATTTGACTTGTTCTAGGTGCTTCGACTGAGAAAACGTTGTTAGAATTCCAACTAATAACTTTTTATAGAAAATTTACCTGTTTAAATCCACCAATTTTACCAGCCATACATTCGTGAAACGAAGAGCACTCCAAAATCCACATTAAAAATTAAACAGGATAGCCTATTTATTAGTGTTAAGAGTTTTCTATTTTAGAATATTATCAATTAATCATTACCTCAATCTCATGTATCATCCCTGTCTTACTTTAATTCTCACAAAATTTTCTATGCCAATTTTAATACAATAAGACAAAATGGGATAAAGCCTAAACCCACATTTTGTAGGCTTAGTTTAGAATTAAAATAGGAGCTGACATCTCATAAAGTAAATATAAAATAGTGATTATAATATCTAATTCTTAATTATCCGAAAAAAGTAATTCTAATAATTTCTATATTTAATAAATTTAAGATTTAACTGTAATTAATATTTTCACCAAGTTAAATTACTAATTTTCATTGTTCATTAAAATGGACGTGCAAATGACAAGGATACCATTAATTGTTTCAATCCAAAAAACCAGAAAAAGGGAATCAATTGCTGTGGGCCAAACAAGGCACACAAGAAGCACCATTCATATTCATTTTTAACGTAATAAAGCAAACACTGATATTTCTCAGCCAGACAAAGCAATAGAGCTGTGCTACTTTTAGGTCGTGTTAGGCTCCTACTCTAATATTACTACTCTTACCTTGTCAATGACGTCGCAACCCCACACCACTTATTTCTTGCTTTCTTCACCTTTCCCAATGCATGAATTCAAAGGGCAATATTTGTGTTAAACTTCGCTTTCCCTAAAGCATCTTTATCATTTTCTTTTAAATTTGTAACTTTAATAATAATAAAAAATAAAGATGCTCGACCACTTTCAATAGAAGATTGGGATTTTAAAAATCAAATGACAAAATTGGTTAGAAGAAACAACTTGAAATTAAACAAGGATGAAAAAAATGAAGTGACCTAAAAATCAAACTAATTACTTTATTAAGACGCTAAGATTACAGAAAAGGGAAAAAAAAGAAAAATAAAAAGAAAATATATTACAGCTGAACTAAATCAATAGCATAGAACACACTAGTACATAATTTTTACCCACAACTCTAACCAATACAAACACACCCCATTTTTGCATATTCCACTAAGATTTCAGCTTATAATTATTTTTTCTCATATCCCAACTTTGATTATATCTAATACATACATACATACATATATAGATTACATATTTAAAAGATTTAAGGCCCAACCCAAGAAAACAGAAGTAAAATAGAGATTTTCTGAAAATCCTAGAGAAATTTAATATTTAATCCACCCAAACTTATCACCATCATCACCGAATCGCTTCCCACTCGCTTGAAATTCTTGAAATTCGGACCGATCTCGAAACCCCTTTTTTACCCGTATTGTGAAAAAATATCTACGGCCGGAGATCGAGATCGCCGCCAAAAATCACCTCGCCGGAGAATTAATTATAAGATTCCGGCAAGGCGGTTATCCTCAATCGAGTCGGAGCAAGCGGCGAAGATCCCTCGTCGCCGGATCATCGGAGGGATTCATCTGTTTCTTGTTGAAAAAAGAAGGTAAAGGTAGAGATCGAGGAGATGGCGAAAGCGCGAACGCCGATCCGGCGTAGACGTCGGCCAACGGCGGCGGAGAGTGGCGGATCTGTTTCGGGACTGCCATGTCGTCGGCGGCGGGCTTCTTCGTCGGAGGAGATCCAGATCTCGCGTCGCCGCCATCGCTACCGTTCAATTTGGCGGCGATGCAGCTCAGCGATTGGCCTCTGCGTAGGATCGTGACCTGGCCTCCGCCGCTGCCGCCTTCCTTCCGCCGTGCGTCGTCGCCGCCGCGGGTTGCTCTTTTGATTTCGTTCGATTTTCTCTTGTCGGCTTTGGGAGACGTCTTCTTGTTGCTGTTGTTGTTGAAGTTGCTGTGGCTCTGGCGACGGTTGACGACGAGATTCGTCAAATTTCCGCTCGACGGAAAGTTCTTCCGACGGTGGAACGGCGGCGGAGCCACGTGGAACCTCCTAGCCAACAAATCATGCTGGTACAAAACTTCTGTTCCCATTTGTAAGATGGAGAGGAAAATCTAACGTATAGAAAACGAACCCTTGAAGAATATATATGTTCGAAAGAGGGAACTAAGAAATGATTTTTTCCCGTAGCTGGTAAGAATTTGAGATTAGATTAGGAAAAGAGGATGGAGAAAAGGTAGCCCTCTTTCACAAGGAATTGATCTGAATTTTTCTTGCCAACTCCTC
This sequence comes from Leonotis leonurus, assembly GCA_026898415.1. Lineage (NCBI taxonomy): Eukaryota > Viridiplantae > Streptophyta > Magnoliopsida > Lamiales > Lamiaceae > Leonotis > Leonotis leonurus. The sequence goes on along the minus strand of JAPKLX010000020.1, from coordinate 3,803,250 downwards.
TTCCTCAATAAGGAGGGAGGCTTAACTTCTTTTTTACTTGGTATTCTGTTCTAATGCTATTGCTAATTTCTACGGATTTATAGGACGATGAATTTCTAACATGTAAGAACGTGTGTATATATAGAAAAGAGGTAGTGAGAGAGAGAGAAATGAAAGGGAGGCTTCAAACCGACCTTCCCCTGCAACGCGTGAAGTAAACAAATCAAACACGAGAGAGACATAGAATTAAAAATTAATTTTCAAATTAAAATACTATTATTGAAACTAGGGTTGGAGTAGAGCGGGTCGTGTGTGGGACCGGACATTTATTTTTAGATTTTAACGCCGTTCGTACATCCGTTAGTTTGTCGTTAGTGATGATTGTGGAATGTGGACCGTAGGGGGGTGGGGTGCAGTTATGGCCATTGCCTTTTGCTTTGTCGGATATTTTATTTTTAAATAATTAAATCTCAATAATTAAAAGAACCTCTTAGGAGGTGATTGGTATGAAGGAATGGAGGATGGAATGGAATGAACATTCTTTGCTCCATTCCATTCCTTTGCTTGGTTCATTTTATGATTAAGAATAGCCATTCAATTTGGAATCACCATTCCCTTAGGATTAGGATTAGCCATTCATCCCAAACTCCAAGGTATTAGCCATTCCTAATCATTATATAATTGTTTTTATTTTTTATTTGGATAAAAATAATTACAATATTTGTTGATTTGTTAATTTCACTATAAACCACACTCATCACCTACACAAAAAATAATAATAATAATAATAATTTTTTTTTATAATATTTACAAAACTATTTTTTAATAAAAAATATTATTAGATATATTCATTGAATGATATATTATTTATTTATTATGAAAAATAAATTATTTTATAATTTAAATTTTATTACTTTATAAATTTTAATTATAATCATTAAAATTGAGTATACATGTTTTAGTAAGTGAGCAAAATTAACCGAATTCCAATAACCAAACTCAAAAATTTAATTGATTAGATTTTATTTTTAAATCAAATTTTAATTTGATTTGACTTGAATCCGGAGTCGGATACAGAAACGCCAGATTCGGATACGAATTCGAAATATTCTGGATACGGACAAGGGACGAATATGGTACGGATCCGGGTCGGATTTGAAAAATATAATCGGATAAATATGTATACAATATGTAGTTCCTAATTATTACTATTATTATAAGTATATCTTAATTATTATTATTATATTACAATTTTTTTTATACTAAATATGTAAAGTTATGATTTAATTATTGATATAATAAATTAATAATATATCTAAGGGCGCGACATATACTATCTTAAAACTCAAAAAATTAAACTTTCCACACATTCTTAAATTAATAAAATAATTTTTAAAGTAACATTTAGCAAGTAAAATAAATTAAAATCGGATTGTTACACACACACACACATATATATGTATATATAATATAAGTAAAATATATATAAAAATTCAGAAATCCAGATTTGTTATGCGGATAATATCCGATAAAAATATAGGCCAGAAATTTTGGATACGGGCGAATATTACGTAATCCGAATTGGATCCCGGATTCAAATTCAAATTTTCGGATTCGAATCCGAATTTGACAGGATATTGATTTTTTTTTATCCCAAATTAGATTTCGATCGGATACGACTTCGGATCGAACGGATAATATTCGCCCAAATTTCATCCCTACAAATCAATATAATATTCAAAAACCAAATTATTTTTTAATATTAAAATATATTTTTTTATTAAATAAAATTATTTCATCATCATATATATTTTTATTATTTTTTTGTATATTTAAATTTAAAAATATGCAATAAATTAAATGTGATAAATTATTTAATTCATTATTATTTTATTTACAAAAATTAGAATTATGAAATTCAATAAATTTGTAAAGTTTATTATCATTTGAAAATTGAAAACTATTGAAGATATATGTGGGATTTAACAACTTAAATGTTGTGATTATAATTTTAAATTTCAGATTTTTAATTTTGTTAGTACATGAGAATTATTGAATATTCGGATAAATAGAACCAAATCAAAATAAATTTGGTTAGTTTGGTCCAATTAATTTTTTGCTTAGTTGGATTATTTTTTTTCCAATCTAATTTTTTAATTTAATTTCGTTCGATTTTATGGACATCATTGAACCATATATATGAATGTTCACTCATACATTTTAAAATTTTATACTGAAACATTTTGATTTGAATTATTTTGGTCCATAAAAAAACAAAGGAAAAATAATGAAAAAAGTAGAGAAATTCGATAATCAAAAGAACAAAAAAATACGAATAACAATCTTATATGGAATATTAAAACTATAATTTCGTATTACAATATAAATATGATTTATTCATCAGTTTATTTGTAGCGATCAATTATTATAAAAATGAATTAACAAATTGTCATTCCATTCCATGCTTATTCCTTCTACACTCCAAGCATGTGAATGACTTATCATTTCCATTTCATTCTCCCCTTCATTCCATTCCACACTCCATTCCATTCCTACCTTATTCCATTACATCCAACCAATCACCTCCTTAATTTCATTTCATGTTATATATTGTTATTGTCAATCATAATACGATTGTCTTAATTTGGAACATACAAAATATATTTCATTTTGATTTATTACAATATTAATGCCTATAACGTGGAGTTTTCGTAGTTTATAGCGACTTATATCGGGGTTACATCAATACTAAAATTAAGATTGGTAAAAGCTTGTTAATCAGATATAAATTATAATAATGTAATTTTTATGCCCAATGTTTTAAAGATTAGCACCCATATAATTTGTAGGGATGTGCTATTCTGATTTCTGCAGCGAAAATATGAAAAAATATGGCCATGATTTAGTAAACAGTAGAAAAGGGTAGGGGTGTCAATCGGTCCGCTACCGATTAATCAGAACCGGTTAAAACCGGTACTGGAAAAGTCACAATTCTAGGAACCGGTACCAGAACCGGTTAATTTATCGGTTAACCGGGTACCGATCGGTTCGGTACCGGTTAACTGGTAGAACCGGTTAAGTATCGGTTTTTATAATTTTCAAATAATTTTTTATTGTTTTAAAATATATTAATTTAAATTAATAATAATTCAATATAAATTTAACTTAATTTAATTTTATAAATATGATATAATATATAAAATATTTTTTAAATAAATACAAAATATAAAATAAATATATAATTTTATTAACTGGTACCAGTTCGGTACCGGTGGTTAACCAGTAATTTTTTAAAAGTTAGAATCGAGAACCGATTTATTTCCCGAAAATCCGATATTTGATAATCGATTACTGGTCCGATATCGATTCTTTCGGAGAACCGATTATCGATTGACATCCCTAGAAAAGACGACGAGCGCACCGAGCGGGGAAAAGAACCGTAGGAGAATATTATTGGAAGTAGTCTGTACTCCTATATGACGTTGATAACGGCGTCAAGTAGGGATGAAAGGCAAAATGTCTTTATTGATATAGGGGACGTTAATAATATAGGTGGGCCCATAAATGTGGATGTTTATCTTACATCTGTTCATGGGCTGTAAATGTAATCTGTCATTGCTACTTGTGTTCTGACACGTGTCAACTCCGTTTCTGTTTCTTTGTTATGTGATTATTTTATTTTTTTAAGGTGTCTAAAATATATAAACATACGCTAAATGTGGTCATGTTTCTTTCCAGGACGTCCCCCTAAAATTGGTCACTTTCCCAAAAATAAAATAATTTTAACTTTAAAATACATTTCTTCAACTTTTTTAACACACAAAACTTTACTTTCTTAATCTCCATGCTGAATTTTTTATTGGCGCATTTAGCGGGATAGAAGGAGTATTTTTTCTTTTATAATGAAAAAATTATACTCTATCTCTCTATTCTTAAAAGAAAATGCACCTTTTGCTATTTTTATCTAGTTACTAAAAATATGCATCTTATATTTTTGGACATAATCTCACTTTTATTTCACTTAAAAATATTTTTTGTGGATTTTAATATCCACTTTATACAATAAAAATATTTAATAATACTTTTTTGTGGGTCATAATATTTACTATTTTTTAAGTCAACAATATTTTCTTAAAATATGTGTGAGATTAAATGGCGTATGTTTTTAAGGAATGTATGTAGTAGAATAGTATATCATACATTTATCAGGTGTGGTTAATTTGCACCGCCCTATAAATCACATATATAATGTTTCTAAATTAGTTATTACCAAAAGGGATAGTATTTGAATCCAGATTTAGGATTTAATAAAGTTAGGTAGGATTTTTGTTGTCCAAGAGTATTAATTTTTAAAACACCAAGCAAATTAAATTAATTGAATGTTAGATGATAGATGACTATAGGTTTCAAAGAATGTTATGATTATTATAGTTTCAAAAAAATGGACGTCTGAAATTATTATTTTATTGAAGTTATATAGACTTTAAACTATATCAAATATTATTTCGTCCACGAAAAATATATTGTGAGAAAGTCGATATGAATTTTGGAAAAAAACGGTAAAGTATGTTTTCAGTAGAAAAATATACCCACAAAGTATAATATATGTGATTTTTAAAATAATAATAAATACACTTTTAATTAAATATTCAAATTGATATTAATTAAGAATATATTTTTCCTTCCAAGGAAAATATTAACAATTAGTGATGCTATGATTTTTGTTTGAACTAATTGATTCTACTATGATTTAAATAATTTTACTCGTCATTTGGTAATCAAGTCAAGTTGTTTAATGTTTATGTTTAGTAGTACTATGTATCCGTATTGCCATTAAAAGGACATGCATTTTGTAAAAATTGCATAAGGCCAAATAATTTAATTATGTTAAATGTTAAGCCAATTTTTCTAGAAAGTTATTATGGTTAAATTTAATTGATCAGAAACGTAAAAATGATGAATTATATTAAAAAAAAAGGTTATTACATTTTCTATTTATAATTTAGTTACGAGACTTAGATTTAATTTTTTTTTTATTATTCTTATAATTGTGTGATTGTTTAACAAATAAATTACCTTCATCATGCTCGATTCGTTAGGATAGAAGATGATTTTCGAAAACTCTAAAAATTTTGCAAGAGGAAAAACGCCACTGATCATGATTAATAAATGTATATATTTTATGTAGCGTTCATTATGAAAACTATCCATTTTGACAACATGAAAATGAAAATTTTCAGAAGTATCAAAAATCCTATTTTACTTCAAAATAAATGCATTCAACTAAAAAAAATTCTCTCAAAATTGACTCATTCAACCTAACAACATTTCCATTGTTAATTTTACTCATTATTATATATTTTCTATGTTCTAACAAAAATCTGATCTTCGGAAAAAAAATTCAAGAAATTACTGTCGTAATAATTTTTCAGGACCAAAATTTTCAAAGTAACGACTGGATTTTTACTTTATTTTTCCTATAAATTTCAATTTGTCAATACAAACATTCCCCGTAAAAATCTGGTCATGTAACTTCAACTTAAAAAAAATCATATCGCTAATTTAACATTATGTACTGAACGACAACCATAATTTAGTGAGTTACAACTACATTTTTAAAATCTTTGTTCTATAATTTAATGATACAAGCACGAATCATAAAATCTTGTATGAATGAACGATCATAATTAATTTTTCCTTTAATAAAATTAAGAGTATTTTTGTCTCTTCACCATTTTTAAGTAGTTTTCATAAAATTTTCACGATATAAATATTTTTCCTTTTGTCATAAGAATATGGACGCCTTTAATTTCCACCTTTTATGTATTGCAAGGATGAATTGTGAAAAATCCAAAATTATCTTAAAGCATGAAACGAGAAATGGTTATTATTAAATTAAAATGCGATATTTTGTACATTAACATGCAGTTTTACCTAGAAAATGGGAAATTGATAAAACCTTAGCCAAAATAGGGTGGTGGGTCAACAACCTCATATTCCATTACCACAATTATCTTTTGTAAATAAAGTAAAGCAAACCCAATCTCTTATTATATAAAAACGCAGTTTCTACTGCATTCTTTTCCCGCCAAAAATAAATTTGAAAAAACGTGTGTTAACATCTATTGAGAAAAAAAAATATTTTTCCTGAAAATTTATTTATTAATATTGATTTACATTACCTACTGTATTATTTTCCCCCACAGATTTAGAATGACAGTTAAATTTGTAAAACGTGTGATACACCACAAAAAACTATTTTCTAAAATTTTATACATACTACATTTATTGATTCAAATTACCTACTGCATTATTTTTTCTCCACAGATTTAGGATGATAGTTAAATTTAAAAAAAAAATGTGTGATACACCACAAAAATCTATTTTCTAAAAGTTTATACATACCACATCAATTTCCCCCACAAATTTTGCATGACAGTTAATTATTAAAAAAACGTGGCAATTGAAAAAAAAAAAAACTATTTTTAATCGCCTAATTCATTAATCTAATAAAGAAAAATCAAATATTCGTTTAAATTATAACTGTGCTTGAAACAAATAACAGCTAAAAATCAGCCTATTCATTAATTATATTAATTAAAATTATAAAAGTTATAATCATTTTAATTTTTAATAATTTAATTAGCACATTATTTTTGTTAACGTTAGACCACGTTTGAAAAATCATTTAACTTCATAAGATCGTGTAGAAAATGGTTATTTCCATGCACCCATAAACCCACTCATATAATAATACATATTCATATATATATATATATAGACATTTATATTAGAGTTATACTCATTCTATCACATAAAATTCCAACGCATCTAAAAGAACTTCAAATCTTTCACTCAAGATGGCTCCAACATTCCGCACAGTACGAGACCTCCAACCAGGCAGGAGCCAGTTTGCACTAAAGTTGAGATTAATTCATCATTATGATAATCCGAAATTCAACAAGCCTAACGAAGCTTTTACTCATGAATGCATTTTTCATGATGTCCAGGTATCAATATTTTTAATTACATTAATTTATCATCTTTATAGCACAATATTATATGCAAATATCTAATATTCTTTGTTATCTTGAATATGGAGAACGAGTTCACGCGAGTGTGCAACATACTGCGCTATCTGATATAAGGCCTCTTCTTCAAAATGGCAATATATACAAAATCATGAAATTCATAGTTGTCAAAAACGACGTGAAAATCAAGACAACAACATGCGAGCACAAGATCTTAATATTCAATTATACAGAGGTGTTGTGCACGGAAGATGACCTATTTCCCTATCAACGATTCAACTTCAAAAGTATCAAAGATGTTGCAGAAATCAATGATTATCAAAATAGCACATTATTCGGTAAAAAAATTTCCTTCTTACATGTATTATTACTTTTAAAACAATAACTGAAATATATTTTTTTTTGTAGATGTAATTTGTGTGGTACATAAAAGTTACAAGCCACAAGTAAAAAATGTGAAGGGGGAATCATGCTTACTAATGGACATCATCATCGAAGACTCAGAGTAAGTAAATATATTATATAATAAGTTATAATTCACTAAATGTATATTTTCCGCATGTTTTTTAAAAGGATTTAATATATGTTTGCAGAAACAAGCTCAAGTGTACACTAGGAATAAATATGCAGAAGAGCTAGACAAATACCTAAGTGAAAAATCAAAAGATCCAATTTGTATAATAGCACAATTCTGCCATGCAAGTGTTTTCAGAGGTAAGTGACACAAATTTACAATACTTTAGAAATCTTATAAAAACCTGTAACATTTAGTTAAATAAAATTTATAAATTCAAAAACTTTTGTTTTGCAGGAGAATTAACAGTGAACAATGCATATCATATTACTAGCATTGTGGTTGATGAATAACTCAAAGAGATAAAAGAAAAGAAAAGTAACAGTGCATATTATATTAGACTTAAGTATGTCACATTATGTTTGATAGTATTAGATATAGTTTATTTACTTCGACATAAATTAAAAAATAGCTTTTTTTAATTAAATAACATATTTTGTGTTCAATTTAAATTAAATTTATTTGGTTAAATATTTCATATATTTAATTATTTAATTAAATATAGAAATATGTCGTTTGAAAATTTGAAAATATAGACATGTCGAAATTTTTGATTGCTAATTTTCTAGCTCATATCTTATTTAGATAAAATTGAGAATTTGATTGTAGAAAATTAATAAAAGAAATCAAAGTTTTAATATTTTTATGTTAAATTAAAAGTGTATGATATAAATAAAAAATGAATATTCTTAATTTTATTTGAATTAGTTGAAGAACCCGAAATATGAAATAATTGATAAAAAAGAGAATATTTTTTTAAATAAAAAATCGGGTCCAACTGGTACTAACTGGAACCGAACCGGTTCTTCGGGTACCCAATTACCCGATTGGTTCTGAAATCGGTTCTTAAAATTTGATAATTTTCAGTTCGGATACCTGAATTTTCGGTTTTGGGTACCCGGAACCGAACCAATTCTCACCCCTAGACCTTACTATTTTTATCACTCTTACACTATTTTATACACTCTCTTTAATAATCGTGTTCAAAAGTTTTTTTTTATACTTATTGAGAGGCAGCACTTTTTTGGGATTGGGGAATATAACACTTACTTCCTCCATTTGTTTTTAGATGTGCTGTTTTAATTTGTTTCTAAGTGGTACATTTTCAAATTTTGGAGTAAAATTATAATAATTTTCTCTAACTATTCTTTTTAATATTGTTATAATTTAGAGAGAGTGTATAAATGCATTAACAAAAGTGAATGAAATAAATAAATGTATATAACAACACATCTAAATTCCACAATTCAAGGAAAGTAGATGGAGTATATTAATACTAATGATATTCAAATTTCAATTAATAATTTAGACAGGATGACCCGACTGTCCACTAGATCCCTTAAATTACATTATTTAATTGACAACTGGAGCTATTTAATTCAATTAAAACCTCACCATTTGTTGGTCCCGAAACGAGTAAATAAAAATTTGAAATGCGGAATTTGGTGGTAAACTCGTTTTTATAAAATATCAATCAAAATCAAACTTTCAGTTTGAGAGCTAAGTGTTCTTCCTATCGAACAAGTTTTTACAATGAATATGAGATCTATGGTAACTTGCTCGATTTCTAAGCTTTAGATATGAAAATAATTTGGCTTAGAATACACGGGGAAAATATAATAACTCTAACTATGAAACACTTGAGAAATGAGTGTTTCACTGAATAAAACTTTGAGCTTGAGTATGAGTAGATTTCTTGGAATTCTTGATTATTCATGTTGGTTCTTCAAGTGAGAAATGCTCTTTATTTATAATTTATGTAGATCTGAACTAGCCGTTGTGTGTAGCCGTTTGAATTTTAAATCATATCTAACCGTTGAATTCTTCGCGTTGAAGTCGTTGTCCTTTTTTCTATTTTTGGTATCTGTCTTTTTAGACAAATTCTGCAATCTGCAGCTTTCCATAACTTAAGTATTGACCTTCAGGCTGGACCTTCAGGCTAGGACCTTCAGGCTGGACTTTCAGATTGGACTTTAGGGCAGAAGCTTCAGGTTGGACTTCAGGCTAGGACCTTCAGAACAGAGCAGGTCCTTCAGGACAGACTTCAGGCAGGTCCTTCAGGACAGACTTCAGGGCTGGTCCTTCAGGCTGACTTTCAGACTTAGTTTTTCAAGTTTGCCCTTAAGGCTTGGATTTTCAGGTCTAGTCCTTCAGACTTGCGCTACACAAAATCAAGTTTTGGAACCAAATCAAAACATAATAAATATCCCAACATCATGGTAATAGAAGAGTGTTGCTAGATGGTTATACATATAATTAAACATTATAACAAAATAATTTTTTAATTATATTGATGAGAAATATTTATAAATGTTTTGATTAAAATTCCAAAATTTTCCATTAATAATGTATTAAGTCCAAAACTGAAAAATTGGTTTTTAGTCTTATTCTCGAACTCATATGTTAAAAAATTCAGTTTACAAGTACATGTAGGTTGAAGAACTCAAGACTGAAGTCTCATAACTAGTACTGAAGTCTCATGACCAGTACTGAAGTTTCTATTAAACTCTGTGAAGAAATCAAAATTGAAGGACAACTTTCTTAAGTTCTATCCAGAAGTATTCACGACTCAAGAAATATTGAACCATAAAGATTTAGTTCTCTGAAGCTCTTCACTGAAGTTCAAGATATTGGAAGTTAGCTACTGAGTGGATTGACTGCTTTCATAGGCATTTCAATTTCTGGAAAAGATCTAAATAGGTGAAGCAAATCTTATTTGCAGATAGGGGTGTCAATCGGTAATCGGTTCTCGGGAAGAACCGATACCGGATCGGGAATCGGTTACCGAGTACCAATTTTCCGAGAAATTAAACGGTTCTCGGTTCTCAAATTTTGAAAATAACCGGTACCGGACCGAGTACCGGTTAATAAAATAAAATATTATAAAAAATATATTTTATATTTATTTAATATATTATAAAATATTTACAGATTAAATTAAATTATATTTATATTAAATTATTATTTGTTTAGATTTATATTTTAAAAATAAAATATTTAAATATTTTAAAACTAAAAAAAATAACCGGTACTGAACCGGTCAGTGCCCGATTAACCGGTAAGAAAATCGGTTCCGGTTTCGGTTTTTAATATTACCTGTTTTCCTGTACCGGTTAACTAGAAATTATCCAGTTAACCGGTAACGGACCGGTTGTCACCCCTATTTGCAGACACCAAAAATGATAAAAATGATGACGACTCCAACGGGAAGAATTTCAAATGCTACGGACAAAGCTCTCTCACAACGGATATATTTTTGACAATGTCCTATAAATACCCCGCTTCTTCTAACGCTTCAAATACCGGTTATCAAGTTATCTAATGCTCAATCACTCTATCGCTCTCAAGCTTCCATCTGCACTCAAGCTTTCAGTTTTACAACACTAAAGCTATACTGTAATTCTGTAGTGTGTTCTTAGTAGCGATACAATAGTAACCGAAGAAATAGCTCTAGCTTAGATTTAGTTCTATTTGCTAGAAGTAATCAGACTCTACTGTAAACCTAACTCTCAAGGTTGATCATTGTAAAACACTTCAATTATTTAGAAACCCTCGACTCACATCAAGACTAGTGAACGTAGGAGTTTTTATCACCGAACCACGCAAACCAAACAATGTGTCTTTGCTATTTACTTTCAGTATTCATTATTCTCTAATGCCTTATTGCATAAAATGAATATTGATTAAGTGTAAACTTGAACTATAATATTAAGATTTCTGATAAATGAGTAAGCCTTTAAAACCACCACTTATGCACTGCTATACTTAAGAAATTAATTCATCAATCAAACACTAAGTGTAGACTGAAAGATTGCTATCTAAAGTCAATCTCTATTGAGGTTATCTCCCTTCAAATTTAGAATTTACTCATGAAAATTGTTTTAATCCGAAAGGAATTTTAAACTGGTGAATTACCCACATACACCAAAATACTCATTTCAAGACCAACATATATTCTAAATAAAAATTTAAAAAAATCATTTTTTAATAAACCAACCTACTTTTTTTGTGTATAGCCATTTATATTTATTGTTTCTAAGATATAATATTTGCAATGGAATTAAGAGTTAATTATGAAAGGGACACCACCACCGGCTACATTTGTGCTACCTAAGGGTAGAGCTGGCAAATGTAGCGGGCGGGCCAAGCCCGGCCCGGCCCGTTGGGCTTTTCTAAATTTGAAAGTCCGTTCGGATTTTTTCGGGCTTGAAAATATGAGGCCCAAACCAACCCCGGGCGGGTTTTCGGGCGGGCGGGCTTGGCCCGGGAAAAAAAAGAATTTGAAAATTTAGAACTACATCAAGAGTCTTCATTCAACAAAACAAAATACAATATGAGAACTACTGCATAACTTTAGATTTTGAGAACAATCCAAAAAACATAATAAAACTTCAGAACTACTACATTCAAAATAGAATTTGAAAAAATTTCTTTATAACATGATTTCATCAAACATCGACCGCATTCGAAGCTTCATTTGATAACTTGATCTCTTCCACACCTTGCTCATCTGTAGATTAAAAAGATACAAATAATATAAGGTAGTGCAAAAAATAAAAGTAAATAATTAGTATATTAAAAAATATTACCTAGATCTTGACCAACTTGAAAACCATGCAACCAATTACGACTACATATGAGTGCTTGGACATTATCAGGGAGCAAAAAATTTCTGTATTTGTTCAAGATACGACCCCCAATACTAAATGTCGACTCTGAAGCAACGGTTGTGATTGGAATACTTAAAATATCAGAAGCCATCATTGCAAGTCGAGGAAATCGGGTTTCACACTACTAAGAGGTTCAGGGATTTCTTCTAAATACATATCAAGTTGTGATTTTCCAGCAACAGAAGACTCTTTCACAAATTGCAGTTCAAACTCCTACATTTAAAAGAATAAAACAAGTTAAATTAGAAACACATAAAAAGATTAAAAATATAAAATAGATGGAAGATTAAATAATACTTACGTTCATATCCTCATGAATAACATCCAAGATTTAAAAAAAGATATTTTTTTAATGAAGTGGGTAAAGTTTGATGCAACTCCAAGTCTTTCATATTCAGCAAATAGCTTATACAAAGAATCCTTAACTCTTTTCACCTTCTCCTCATAATGAAGTGGGTAAAGTTTCTTGTATACAAAAGTCAAGTACTTCATCTTTCCCTTTGGGTCAAGAATATTTCCGAATGCAAGAGTATCACAATACGACTCTCAATATTTGTCGAACTTCGCTTTCATCCTTTTTGCCATATCTTTGATTAGTTCATCTTCTGCATTCAAGAATTCATTCAGCTTCATCTGTATTGATGCAATTTGCCTAAAATATAAGCTCGAAGTAGGATATGATGAGCCTGATATTAGGTTAGTGATCTTGTAAAATGGGGCCAAAAGAGAAGAGATCCTCTCTGCTCTCTCCCATTCTTCATTACTTGGACAATGTTTGTAGCTTGTGTCATTGTAACTCAAACTAGTGAATGCACGACGATATTTGATAGCACTTTGAAATATCAAATACGTCGAGTTCCATCTAGTAGACACATCCAATCTCAAGAAACTTCCACCAATATTGCTTAAATTCACTTCTTCAATACATTTTTGGAATTCTCTCAACCTCCCATCTTATGCTTTCACATACTTAACACTATTCCTAATTCTTTTCAAAGCTTCATCTACTACCTTCAAACCATCTTGCACAATTAAGAAGAGAATATGTGCACAACACCTCACATGAAAGAATTCACCTTGACATAACAAACCATCTTGCAAATTCAACCTCTCTTTCAAAATTCTAACCATGCTATTGTTAGAACTTGCATTCACTACAAGAAATTCGCTCATAGATAACGGCGAAATGCCGTTATCTATACGTGCAAAAATGTGTTAAATATACTGCTGTAATCAATGTGCACACGCTCATAGATAACGCTAGGCACCGTTATCTATTCTGTACATAGATAACGGTTTAGAATGTAAACATAACGCAATATGGCGTTATCTATATGTACTTTACATTACAGTCCAAATCGTTATCCATTGATATTTTTTATGTAATCTATTTTACACTTAGATTACGTTTTTTTTCAGGTACATATCGATTGAATAACGTTATCTATTTAAAGATATAGATAACGGTTGTTAGCGTTATGTAATGTATTTTGTACGCTTTGTATTGTTAGTTTAGAAAACGCTTATTAGTCATATAGTTAACAGTTGTTTGGCGTTATAAAATGCTTGTTATATATATATACACTACGTATTATATCTTTAGATTACACTTTTGGTCACTTAGATAACGATTTTGTATCGTTATCTTAAATATTCAAATTTCTTATCAATCAATTTATATTTAAAAAATAACAATTAATAATATAACGAAAGATACAAAATAATATCATATTAAACCTGTTTAAAATATATTCTACCATGCAAATATTCAACAAAAGTATGTACAAGCCAAATATAGCAAATGCGCTTGAAACAAAAGTATACTCGTTTTATAAGTCATAGTTCGTCTTTACAATGCACCTAAATATATGCCAAAGTATATTCCAACACTAGCTACTATCATCGATGAAGCTCACAAAAAAAGTTCTTCACATTGACAACTAACTCCTAAACAAACAACACAAACAGAAATTAGTGAAGATGCTTGAGCTTGTATAAGACAATATAATTTGTTAATTACATTATTACATATTGTACAATGAGAATGCAGTAACATACTCTTTCTAGTGATGACAGCTTCTCCTCCAATTCTCTCACTCTCTCCTTCTGGAATTTCAAGGAATTAGAGCTCTCCTTGAGTTTTTGTTCAACCTGAAATCAGTTGAATAAATAAATATAGGGGAACATATTTCAAGTCAACAGTTAACACTATGCATGTTAGAGTCTTACACAAATATGATACTAGAGCAAGCCTACTAAGTTCAGAACTCGTAATGAAAAAAGGATGTGGGAACAGATGTGGCATGGAGCTCAGAAAGAATAGTGACACTGACACCATTGCACATACTAACTTTTTTGGTAAAAGGGTGAAATGTGGATAGATATATAAGTATATATGCAACACAATAAAAATGCATTTGCCACTGCTGAAAGACCTATACCACTGAATTAAGAGAGGCGGGTGAAAAGTTTATCCAAGATAAATAGAACTCTTCACAAAACGCTTCTCATCAGCTGGGGCTGGCCAAGATTTCTTAATGCGCTACTGTTCTCATTTACACTTTTACACATATTAAAAGCTTTCGCTTCACTTACTTCTGCAAAATCATATATATCAGGGAAAAGGGAAGCAGCAAGAAAATATTCATGGACCAGACCTGAAATCTTTTCAAGGCAATTGTAAGAATGTTTGGTGCCCTCTGTACAGTAAGACTGCTCAAATGTAGCTTAATCTATTTATATAACTTGATATTAACAAATACTTCTCTAGGTCATATAAAATAACACAAACATCAAGTAAATGAAATAATATCATAATATGGTGAAGGCAACAATTTTTATCAATATTTCCATTTAGAATGCTTAATGGTATATTTTAGATTGAAGCTAAAATTATAGTATGACTCTTGAGAATAAATAGCCCCTTTACAAAATGTGAACTTGCAGATATAGCACTTACCCGTCACATTTATACATATTATCCCCATGAAGCCACTCTTTGGCAGTAAATTGATCTAAACACTCCTCCATAGATCTGGCGTCACCATTAATTTCAACAGTTAAATCCATCATGTTTTCAAATTGGCTTGAAACATTGTTGCATTCACCGCATATAACCTGAAAGTGAATGATTAACATCAAAGGAGGGGAGGGGGTGAGAGTTTCACATATAAAACTATAAAATTTCATCTTCAGTGTTGTCCATGCACAAGCTTCATGAGAATAATAATTAGCATTAGAAGTAGACATGAGAATAATTAAGAAAGAAAAGGCAGCATAAACAATAAAAGCTCAAGCTTCATTAAACGCATGATACCTGCGATCGAAGACGGCCCCCAAATATATGTTGAATTAGGGTCGTCTCTTGATAGCTATGATGCACAACCTTTTCTCCACCAAATTCATCAAGGCACACAGATTGCATCATGTCAATGGCAAACCTAAAAACCAAAAGCCAAAAGGGTATTACTTTACCAAACTAATTACTGAGAGAAGCTAAGTTGTACGCAAACTTTTTCTGTGTGTGTGGGGAGGGGGGAGGGGGGAGGGGGGAGGGGGATTTGGGTTTGATATTGAACAGTAAGACCTCATAAATTCATGGGCATCCTCCTGTTTCCCATAACCAAGATTACCGCCTATGTTAGGAAATCGTGAAAGAATGTTTATTGGAGAAAATGCATTAAGACTTCGACTAGCTCTTTCCATGTGCAATTGAAATTCACATAGAAAACACCAATCATCCCTTTGACCTGGGTGACATAGAGATGAGAAAGAAACATAAGAATTATCCACAAATAAATACAAGAAAATGTAAATGGAAGCTGTGTCAATATATATACATAGAATACGAAAAACACACACATATGATTGAGGTAAAAGTAGTTACATTCTCTGCGGTGGCCTTTCTCTAACAAGTAGGCAACAAGTGGCCGAGTATACGCAAGACACTGAAGAACCACATTAGCAAAGCAACTGCACAAAAGCAAGTAAAACGAGAAGTGTTGGTAATTGGTATTCTAAGTATAAATGTGAGGTGTACAATGAAAAACTTGAGTACCTGTTTCCACAGTTAAGAAGTCCACACGGTTGATAGCCCGGTTTGTCCCAAGTGAAAAAATCAAGAAATTCCTCATACGGAAAAAGTATCTGAAGAAAATAATGGAATAGAAAATTCATATCAAAACATACAAATACTGATATGTATAGCAAGTGTCAAAAAGAGGTCGTTAAATACTTTCATTGTCAGAGTTAAAGCTATCCATGATTTCATGTTCAGGGCCATAAATTGTATTTTTACTTATGAACTTGTGAACAGAATCTATGAAAGAAAATAACACAGAAGCAACATTGGTGGGAGTGAGCCCAAATAATTGCAGATGTCTATTTCTACTAACAATGAAGTGCACAAAATTCCTAAAAGTTATCAAGCGAACCAAATTGCTGACTACAAAATCTAGAAAACCATCTGATAACAGATGATAAGCACTTTACGAGTGGTGCGTCTCAGTGCATTTAATAACTGTATGCATGAACAAGTTTTCCACATAGAGCCTTCTTCATTGCTCCACAATCTACATAACTGAGAAGTTCAATGGCAACAAGATTTGATTTTTTTTAGTGTGAGGCATCCAATATAACTATAGAGTAATCACCTTAATTCGCTCAAAAAGTATTAACTTTTGGAGTATGCCGTATACATACGAAACAACTCGCAGTGGACAAAAAAAAAAGTCCATGTTTCCCAAAGACAAGCACATGCATAGCTACAGCAATTCAATGTCGAAGCACCAAATTATAAACAGGATTAAGATGAAAATAGCGGCGCGTACCAGTACTTAACCATCTTGCAGCCGGCGCACTGTTTCTTCGTGAGAAAGCCGCACACGGCGCAGGAATCAAAACCCTCGGCAGCGCCACCGGCGGCCTCCGCCATACTCTCCCTCTTCCGTCGATCCAATGACGAATAATCGGCGGCAGAGGAATCGAAATTGGAGTCCACCACGAAGTACCTCGAGGCCGTGTTCCTCACCAGATACAGCAGGCCGAAAATCCCAACTAACGCCAACACTAAGAATTGCAGGAACCAGTTAAGATCCGCCGCGACATGCATTTACAATCTGCAGTTTCCTCTCGATTCTCTGATCAGGTTCTAGATATCATCAATTAAATTACTGGGAGTTTTAGGGTTTCTGTGAGTGGAAAGGGGGAAGATTCAATTGGGTTTGTAAATTATTGGTTCTTATTTTATTATTGAATATAAATAACGATTATTTGTTAACAGTACTTATTAACCGTTATAAAATGTTTATCTAACACTTAATAAAGATAACAGTTGTTGCAAAATTGTTAACTATAACTATATATATAGATTACGATTTATTAAAATCCGTTATCATTAACATAAGTTACACTAATATAGATAACACTAACTGTTATCTATTTGAAAAACACGCTCATAGATAACGGTATATTAAAAATACCGTTATCTATGTGGTGTTATCTATTACTAAATTTCTTGTAGTGATTATCCAAAGTGAGTGAAAAAAATTTAGAATCAATCCCCCAATCTTTAAGCACCCCTAGTAATTTCGTAGACAATTCAAGACCTGTATGAGATACATCTAACTCACAGAATGAAAGCAATTTATTATTCAACTTCCAATTTGAATCAATAAAATGTGCAGTTACACTCATATAACCTCGTGTAGTCACAACAGTCCAACAATCAGACGTCAAACAAATTCTTCCAAAATGAGCAACTAACACGTACTCTTTAATTTTTCTTTTTCCAACTGAAACACTTTCAAACAATCATTTTTTGCTGTGTTTCTACAAACTTCTTTGAATTCTGGATTCATAATCTTGTTCAAGTCATTAATCCCATCATACTCTGCATAACTAAATGGGAGATCATGCTTAATTATAGCTCTAACCAATCCATCTCTATATGCTTTAGTATCAAATTTCCACTTCTTCAAAAGTGTTGCTTGGTTATCCAACAAAGCCCCAATATCTTGATGCTTAGGAGTCTTCAAGCATTTTTTCGTATGACGTCTTAAATGAGTGGTGCCAGATTCAACTTTACATGTTAACAGTTTTTGACAATGTTTGTACCTACATTTTTCTGCGCCATCTACTATTCCAACCTTCTCAAAGAAGATCCACACATCAGACTTAGAATTTTTTGCATTATTTTGAAGGGTTTCAGACTTATCATTCCTAGCATTCTTTCCCTTAGACTTCTCAACTGTACTAGAACAATCATTTACAGATGTAGTACCTGGTGTACTTGTAGGAATTGATTCATCCACCAATTGTACCACATCATCATCATTATCCATATCCTCCAAACTTAGACTTTCATATAAATCTGCATCATTTGGAAATAACATATTAATAAGTAAGGTACTGTTACATTGCAGTTTCAATTTACTAATTAAATCTAAAAGCCACAATAGTAAAATAACCATTTTTAATGCCTAAACAAACAATTTTCAAAACCTGCTGAACTATTATAAATTTGCCAATAATTGAGGAACATTTGGAAATAAAAAGTGAGATAATCCCACATAATGCTCAAAAGCCATGGCCCATGATACGCCCCCAGCCCCCATAATCAATATTTGAACAATGATGTCAATTTGTAGAACTCTATAACACTTGATTCACCTTTAAAAAGTTTAAACATAGAACCCACTACCCAGTACCATTCGAATGACCCCTTATTTTACAAATACAGTCAAAGATTAACAATTATCAATTACCTTTTGGACAATTCTTCTCGCTGCCCGACATCAAGGAAAATGGCGATTCGGTGGTGGTGGAAGAAGAGTGAAAGAAAGATTAGAGAGTTTGGAGTTGAGCGTAGCGGCGCAAATGAAAACGCAAATGAAATGAAAACCTATCTAAAAAATAAATATATATAAATTCTCGGGCGAGCTTTTTAGCCCGAAACCAGAAAAAAATCCCAGGCATTTTGGGCCCGAAAAAAATCAGGCCTCTATTTTCGATGCCCAAGCCAGCCCAAATCCCGGGCGCCCCAGGCAGGCCTATCGGGCCGGGCCCATTTTGCCGGCTCTACCTAAGGGTATAAACGAGTAGAATTATTTGAAATTCAACTCAATACCTAAGAGTATAAATGAATAAAATTATATAAAATTCGACTCGATAAAAGTTAGTTCATATTTTGTTTGTTAAGTAAACGATCGAACTCGACCTTAAATTGAGTTCAAATTATTTTTTAAGCTGATCTTGGGCCTAATGATATTCGGATCGAAATGTTCGCTAACTTTTGTAACGAGCTTGTTAATCATGAACTTTAAAAACAAACCGAACTTCAAATAGTTCGTGAACTTTATATACGAACTAGTTCACGAACTTAAATTAATATAAATATATATATTTACTTAAATACTTTAATAAACGAGTTTTTAACAAACTCAAACTCGAATATTTAACGAACTCAAGTCGAGTTCGAACTCGAGTATGAATCTATTATTATTTTAAATAATAAACAAATCGAACTCGAACTTAATTTTTAAAATTTAAACCGAGTGTAAATCAAATTTAAACCTTCAAATTTTCAATCGAGTTAAATTTGAATATTACATTATTTGATTCAGTTGGTGATTACAATAATAATATTGTCCCATTCAAATGATTTGAATTATATTCTTTAATAAAAAATGTCAAGTTGTAATAATGATTTGGTCAAGGATCTTATCTTACATGTGCAAATGCTCAACTTGAATGAAACAAGGAAACATCAACTTATTTTTCTCTATATTATACGTTATACATATAATAATCTAACCTCTTAGTCTTACCTAACTCAAATGATGCCCCATATGTGCGTGTGTATATATATATACACACACACTTAAAAATGAAGGGCGTGTATGTGAATTGCTAAAAAATATATACTCTCTCCGTCCATGAAGTATTTGTACACTTTGCTCTGAAATGAATTTTAACGAATGATTTGAATGTGTTGTGAGTGGAGTAAGGGTACCATAGTATTTATTAATTAAATATGTATATGTGAGTAAAAAAAAGTTAGTAATTGATTGATAAATAAATTAAATATGTTATGAGTGGAACGAGGGTCCCACATTATTTATAATTAAATATGTAATGTGAGTGATTAAAAAAGTAACGATGGATCCAACAATATAAGTATAATTATTAAAAATAAAAGTGTGCAAAATTTTTGTGGACGGATGAAATATATGCTATCTTATTCCCACTTTCTATTATGTTATCAATTCCATTCCTAATCGCTATTTAACTTGACATACTTTTATTCAATTAAATTTATTAAAATAATAAAACTACCAAGTCAGAGCGGAACGAAAATAATAATTTAACAATATACTTTCGCCGTGAAAGAAATGAGCAAAAAATTATTCACACATAAATTTCTAATTTACCCCATAAAAAACTAACTAGTTACATCACCGAATTATGTTTCCCTAATAAAAATTGGGTGATGGAATAGAGGACAACATACACTCCAAAGGTACTAACCATAAACCATTTTTAATTAAGCAATATGTTATTTCTAATTGACATAACTTATTCTTCTATGAATTTTCTTTTTTTATTCTTTTATGAAAGAATAAAAGAACACCCACCCCATCTTTGAATAAATTAAGGATAGCCTATAAAGGCTTAATGGAGACATCTCCATCAAAAGAAACAAACTAGGTACTAATCTAATACACCAGTTGTTAATATTTATATAAGATGCGGCATGAAATAAAAATATAGAGATCTGCGATGATTCTTGAAAATATTTTACTTCCTCCTTTCCATTTTTATATACTAATCACATTTTATGAATTCTTTTGATATATTTTACATTCACCGATATTTTATTTATCTCGAAGCTCACCATAAGTGGCGGATCCCCAATTAATGAAGGAGGGATACTGCTAATTTTTTTTAATGTATTTTATACTTAGAAAATCAGAAATTTATCGGTATCTTTACGAGTATTTATACAAAAGCCCTTGCTACCATTTTGAACTATAGCAAAATTTATTTTTTAATCGATACATCGAAACTAACAATTTTTTTTTCGTCCGGGACTGCTCATCATGAGATAAAAAAGAAACAAAGATTACTCGGGTCAAATGTGGATTTCAAATTTCCAACTTATTCAAAACTATTACGTATTTTTTAATTTGTTCATTTTAATTTTGTTTTGAGTTTTAGAAACATATTACTTTAAATATAGATGAGACAGAAATGTTAGAAACATAAGAAATATATAGTCTTTAATTTGTTTTTGGAAGATGAGAATGATAATATAAGAGAACATCATTCAAATAAATAAATGTGAATGCTGATGATCTTATGATGAAATTGGATTTGTTTTTGTGAAAGGAACCCTATAATTAAAGAGCTCAATTATAAAAGTTCCTTACTTTAAGTTTAATGGGTGTTGGGTGGAAGTAAAAGGTGATTTAGTTATGGATCTGATTTCGAGATGCCCATTTTTTGGTAATTAAAGTTGGGTTTTGTGTAATAAGAAGATAAAAGGATATACTCCCCTGCTAACGAAAGATTTTATTTTGATCCCATATCAGTTTTAATAATATATTTTAATTTTATGTAACAGTATGTAATGAGTAGTCTTTGATACACTCAATTTCGAGAATGTTTGTTTAAACTTATTTTAAAGAACTTATAAGTTGTCAATATATTTGGATAAATGTGCTTATAAGCTCTTTTAACGTGACATTGAAGCTTATTTATGTAATTTTGTTAAAACTAAGAAATAAGTTGGGGTTGAACTACTTATATTTTGAACAGCTTATAAGCTACAAGAGCTTATTTTTACAACGTATAAACTCTCAAACAACTTAATTTGTCAAACACTTTAAAAAAGCTCATAAGCTCCTAAACAACTTATAAGCTTAGCCAAACACCCCTTTAGTATTTTTTTTAGTGATTGTGTGTATTGAGTAGAGTTTAGGTCTATTTTATTATTTTTTAGTGTATTGAGTGAAGTGAGAGTCCTCTTATTATAAATGAAAATTTTGAAATGTAAAGATTTTTTATGAAAGGACTAAAATGATAAAATATAAAAAAAATCGTTGATGGAAGAAAATGGAGCACCTAAAATGCATTTCATAGACCAAGAACTATGAGATCATCCCCTTCATTATAGGGTGATGGATGAATAATACCATAATACCATTCGAGCCGTTATTTCATGCTTTTCTCGGAGGTTTGGAACAAATTGCAATCAATATGATTTCTCTAATCATCCCGTCTCGAAAGAAAGAACATGAAGGTATTTTTTCTTTCCGTATGGACTTGGAGATTGGATATAACCGTAAATAATGCTTGAATAAATGACTCACTTCTTGTTCGTTGATTCCCTCAATTTGAGACAGATGACTCGCTCCTGAAACGAAATCGATTGATTCTTTCCCTATTGGTTGAGAGAGTAGTATCAATTTGTGGAAATATTGATCCCATGCCATCAATTTACTTTTGGACAAATTCAGTTATTACTATGCATTTCCATAATTTTTGTAAGAGCCTAACCCAAGCTCAGCCTTTTCCATCTAATCGTGTTTTGGGCCTCGCTCAAAACAGTTCGGCCCAAACTCATCCAACTCCAACTTTGATATTTGCCTTCACTTGTAAAACTAATCGAAAGCAACCTACCCCTCGTTCCACTTCATCTCAACAAGTATTTTTTAAAAATAAAAATAGTGCTTCTCAATTTATCTACTCACTTGTATTCACAAAACTTCTTTTGATTTTTTTCTTTATGAAAAGAAAAATAATTCAAATAAGACAAATCCTTATCCTGAAAATTGACCTCAAAAAACACACTTGTGGCTACCGTGGATCCATCCACACACTACTAAACCCCCAACCAAACCCCAAAAGGAAGAGAACATAAATGAAAAAATAATTGAAAAAGAAAACACACACAAATAAATAGAAAAATAAAAAAGACAGCAGAGAGATATGCTCGCGAAAGAATCGTCCAGGTTCGATCTTCCCGAGGAATTGCTGGAGGTTCTTCCCCTCGACCCATTCGAACAGCTCGATGTCGCCCGCAAAATCACCTCCATTGCCCTCTCCACACGTGTCGACTCCCTCGAATCGGAGGTTTCGGAGCTCCGCGACCACCTCGCCGACCGCGACAACATCATTGCCGGCATGGAGTCTCAGCTCCAGTCTCTCGACGCCTCCCTCGCCGACGCCTCCGACAGGCTCGCGGCCGCTGAGAAGGACAAGGTCCGAATTTAAACCCGAACCCGTTTTCAGCTTCTGGTTGCGTGGAGTTATTGGATTATGTATGCATTAAAGAATAGTAGTTGAGAAGAGTAGATGAGCTGTGGTTGCGAAAGTTGCGAGTGATTAAAAATTAGAGAAATAAAAACAAAAACGAGTCATATAGTATGGAATTTTATAAAGAATTAATTATCAATCTGTACTATAGGCACTTAATCTGCTTAATTTCAAGAATGTTTTAATTAATAGTGTAAAACATTTGAAAGTGACTCAGCTTAATTATTTTTTGAAAAGTCAGCATTTTTAGTATTTGTTTAAGGGGTGTGACACTAATAATAGGCTGTTGGGGTATCTAAATATGGAGGGATGTGATGAGAGAGAATTTCTGTTGATTTTGAGTTTTGTTTTTTCCTTTTCTTTTTTAATGGCAGGAGAATTTGCTGAGGGAGAATGCGCAGTTAAGCAACAATGTGAAGAAGCTGAACAGAGATGTAACCAAGGTATGGTTGCTTCAATTCTTGAAATTATGCCGAGCTTAGTACATTTTGAAACATAGGATCTTGTGTGCTTTCAGTTTCATGATTCAGAGTGAACTGCTTCTTGTTTATTAGGACATCATTTCAAGTTTGAAAGAATAGGGATATATGGTTGCCTTGTATGGCTTGTAACAACTTAGGTTGAAATATATCATGTTTCGTTTTCCTTTTTGAGATATTAGAATTTTTTGTTGATGCATAGTGTAATAGGTTTCTCTTTCTCAGTGTTGAATGTCAATTTGGTGAGTTCAAGTTTTCCTGTAACCAGTTAACATGTGAAGCTTTCCACTTTCAAACATCTTTGCCAGCGTGATTCGAGTTGAAGTACAGATAGAGACGTTGTGTTTATATAGAATCTCTAATAGAAGTTGTCTTCGCAGTTAGAAGCCTTCAGAAAGACATTGATGCGGTCTCTTCAAGACGATGATGACAGCTCTGTAAGAGAATAAGTTCTATCTCTTGCAGCATAGTTCCGCATTTCTTCACATTCATCCATATATGCTCATTTTTTGCCTTTTTCACTATAGGCAAATGGCCCGAAGGCTAATGTGACAAATCTGCAGGCCAATATTGGTTTGCAATTCTAATCCCCTTACAATACATTCTTTTCCTCGTATCTTTTCATCTTTCACCTATCGCTGATGTATCTCAAAATAATTTTATTGTATCTTATCTTAAGTGTTGAATTTATGACTAGTTATAACTTATATAGGATCATGCTATTTCTTTCAGATGATGATTCAGAGTTGCCACCAAACCAAACTTCTCCCATTCAAAGCCAATTCTCGGATGCCCGAAGTTTAGCTTCTGGCGACACTGATGCTGAAGGTATGCACAGCTCTTTCCACCTAGATGTTTTTGAGCTCTCTGTAATGCAGTTTATTATTCTGACCTGTCTTTTCTTGTCTCAACAGCCCTGAGGGCTCCCCGTGCACCGCATAGCTTCTTACTAGCGTCCCAGAATAGTACGCCTCGTCTCACACCTCCCGGTTCCCCTCCAAGCCTATCTGCCTCTGTATCGCCATCTAGAACTCCCAAACCAATGTCTCCTAGGAGACAGAGACACTCAATCTCGGTTCCATCTTCAAGAGGCCTTTACGATGATAGGTCTTCTATGTTCTCTTCTATGCCTCCAAGCCAGTACAGTTCGATGTCAGGCTTGGAGTCGGGATCACAGCCAGGTTGGTCGTGCTTACTATTATTTCTCTGATTTATTTAGTAGGGAATTCCATTTTGTTCTTTATTGGGTACTTTGCAACATTTATTTGTGCAGAATTACAAATTGCAAGGAAAATTCTTTTAATAAACTTCTTTCTGCTCTTCTACATGTTTTAGGGAGAACTCGTGTTGATGGAAAGGAATTTTTCCGGCAAGTCAGGTACTTGAGGCTTTCACAATAGTTCTCTCGTGTTTACTTCCGATTACACCTTAGGCGCATAAAATAGCGTATGTTAAATTACCACATACTTAGATAAATGAGCAACCTTGAGCTTTTTTTATCATCTAATCGGGTTCATATGCATGACACTAGTCCTTCCTTGTCTTGACCTTACACGTGCTCCATATTGTGTTTGTCGAAGTCTTTGTTTTAGGTGCATTCATGTCATAGAGTTCACTTCTGG
Organism: Leonotis leonurus; assembly: GCA_026898415.1. Classification (NCBI taxonomy): domain Eukaryota; kingdom Viridiplantae; phylum Streptophyta; class Magnoliopsida; order Lamiales; family Lamiaceae; genus Leonotis; species Leonotis leonurus. The sequence continues at coordinate 3,777,579 of JAPKLX010000020.1, read as the reverse complement.
CACAGTCCAAAGCATGATCATGTTTGCTGATTTGACCATAAATTGACAAACGTAAAATCTACCTCACCTCACCAGGTCTCGGCTCTCCTATGAGCAGTTCAGCGCGTTTCTTGCAAATGTGAAGGAACTCAACTCCCACAAGCAAACAAAAGAGGTACGTGATGTGATTAGGATCAAAAACACTCATCTCAACTTTCGAAGAGCCTATATTCAGACACCATTGTCTTAAGATTTTAGGTTGTCACGAAAAGACTATATATCTTGACTTATTTTATTTAACTATGGTTATGTTAGGAAACATTAGCAAAGGCGGATGAAATATTCGGCCCCGATAATAAGGATCTCTACGCAATATTTGAGGGACTAATCACTCGTAACGTTCAGTGATAGGGAGGGCAAGATTCATGCAAAACCTTCAAGTTTCCTTCAACATGGTAGATTCTTTTCCTGTAAAATTGTGGTGTAAAGTTATCGTTGCACATATAAGCCATTGTAAATGGATGTTTTATAGTTTATTTGTACTAAACCACAATTAATATTTATTTCTCAATATTCAATAACTACTTCGCGTTAAGTTTGGTTGTCGATTTGTGTAATACTATTTTTTTAGATCAATGCAGGCAGCATAACATACGTTATATATTATATCATAATTATTGCAAATATTACAAATCATTTGTGCAAGTTTAAAAATGCACTCTCTTCATTCTAATATTTATGATTGTTTTTATATTAGGTCATCCGAAATAGTAATTATTACTCATTTTCTATTTATGAGTGTTCCTTGTTCTAAGACTCAAGAATATTAAGACCAAGGGAGTATTAATTTAAATTTAAATTGTAAAGTAATAAATTATATTTCCTTAATTTTTCTTGCAACTAAATTTGAATGGTAAACAGTCTCCCATTAACCCAAATTATCGTCTTTCTTTTTTTATTTATTTATCTCACTATGACTCATATTTCGGATTAATCAATAAATCATATATTCAAAAAGCATATTTCTAGCTAACTCGGAACAAATACTATGAAATATATAAAGTTTTTTCTCAAACAAAAAGAAAAGATGAAATATATATAAAGTTGATGAACAAACATTCTGTAGCAAGCAACCTTTTTTGAAAAAGGATATAGTAATTAGTAAGTTAGTATATAAGAGAAACCGAACTTTTAGCACGAATATATTTACATGCATTGTGGAGAGTTCATGCAAACCACAATTTTACATTTCTCAATTTCTCCCTTTCCCTCTCCCTCTCCCTCTCCCTCTTCCTCTCCCTCTCCCTCTCAATCTGAATTGAAATTTGCATATCTCAATAATCTTGGTTCCTGAGGCACCTCTTTTTGCTGTCCCAAAGGAACCATGGATAATAATGTTCAACCTTCCGCAGCTTCCCCTCCAAGGTAATCTCATTCTCTAATTAATTTTTCTATAAAATTTTAATTCCATATTTCCGAGAAATCGAATTATCGGCTGCATGGTAAAAATGTTGTTAAATATGTGCGCGCGAGCGAATAAATGATCTATCTATACGTATTTGCGAAATGGATTTGGGAAAATTTATACGTGAAGCATTTTACGGATTTTGAATTAGGTTATTGTGATTGTATCCGTTGCTTGGTGAATTTCTCTAATTCTAGCGTAGGATTTTGGATGATTGTATTGTTCTTAGAGGTTGTTGAATCTTAGGGAAACTGAGAATGCATGCGAGGTTGCTGATGGAAGTCCCGAAGGGCAGTTCCTCGTAGTTGGACATAAACTACTCTATTCTACTTCCTCCATCGCACTCTCTGCTGAAGGTAGATCCATCTCTACATGTTTCAACTGTTTTCCTCCAGTTTCAGATGATCACCTTCCCGGGTGTCTGAGATGTGCAAATCTTGAATTGAACCTTAGATTTGCGAGCCCTAGACGTGGACGTGAGCACGTTAGAAGGGTGCTCATCCAGTGTAGACGATCAAGAGGAAGTGAATGTCATCACAACGCTCGTTACAGAGGCAGAAGCAGTAAAGGCAGCTGCGAAACATGACTCTCAGTGGAAAGGATTCATCCGCAAGCTGAAAAAGGGCCCCAGCGTGCATTTTCAGACCTTCCATCCTACCATACCTCACATTCTCTCTATAAAGAAGCTGTCTTCGAGAAGAAGAGCACCACGGGGAACACAGAGTTTGCCCGAACTTACTACTCAGTTAGATGGGGACTTGTATTATTGCTTTGAAACCTCTTGGAAATGCTTCACTCTCGATGACCTCAAGCAAGCAACTAACAACTTTAACCCAGGTGATTGATATTCTTGTCTGTCACATTTCAGAATCAGAATGTTGAGAATGCTAAGGTTAAGAGTAAGACTAAGGCAGATTTTCGTGTTTTTGTTCTGTCTTAGGAAACTTGATCGGAGAAGGTGGCTACTCTGAAGTTTACAAGGGACACTTGGATGATGGACAACTAGTAGCAGTTAAGAGGTTGATTAGAGGATCACAAGAGGAGATGACAGCGGACTACTTATCTGAGCTCGGTATTTTAGTCCATGTCAACCATCCAAACATTTCAAGAGTTATCGGTTATGGAGTTGAAGGAGGGATGCACCTTGTTCTTCCTTTATCTATTAATGGGAGTTTGTCTTCTTTGCTAAAAGGTTTACTCTTTGGTTTATTTCCCGATTTCCACTACATTATTATTTTTCTTGTTCTTTTTTTTTTCCTTCAAAGACTTCAAGTCCAACTTTTTTCTGTATATGCTGCTCAGGTGCAAAAGATAAATTAACATGGAGCCTCAGATATAATATGTCTATAGGCATTGCTTCTGGTCTTTGTTATCTTCATGAGGGGTGCCAACGACGAATTATCCACAGAGATATTAAGTCTGCCAATATTTTGCTAACTGAAGATTTTCAACCTCAGGTTAAGTTCAGAAGATGCTAAATTGTGTCTGCAATAATAAACTTCAAATGGCATTTAAGGTTTCTGATGAGTTCCTATATATGAATAAGTATACCAGTTTATTCTGATATAGGCCAATTTTGGCACCAGGGAGCCTGTACGTCACAATTTACAACAGATGATGCATTATAATGTAACTGTGGTATGATTCTTTTGTTAATACTTGGAAGTAACATTCGCCTCTGCAGATTTCAGATTTTGGGCTTGCAAAATGGCTTCCTGATCAGTGGACGCACCTTAGTGTTTCCAATGTAGAAGGCACATTTGGGTACCACAACAGAAACTTGCTATTTCTAGAATGGAAAATGTTGAAGTCCTTAAGTTTCAAACAACCTTCATTCTAAACATTATTTTTGTTTAAATGGCAGCTATCTCCCTCCTGAGTTTTTCCTGCATGGAACAGTTGATGAGAAAACAGATGTGTATGCATATGGCGTGCTATTATTGGAGCTTATTAGTGGCCGCCCAGCTATAGACGACCAAAATAAAAGTGTCGTAATGTGGGTAAGTTAGCTGATACAGCAAGCATTAAGTTGTACAGTTACATTTGCCTGTTGTAGTAAGTCAAAATAAAAGAAATTGTTATGGACTTTTACTAAAATTTCATTTGCTGAACCTTCGGAACAATAAACTATGCAGGCCAAACCTCTGCTGCTCAACAGGAGTCTCGAAGAGCTAGCTGATCCATCTCTCGATGGTGAGTATGACTGGGAACAGCTGAATCGAATGGTTATGGTTGCTTCAATTTGTATTCATATGAGTTCGACTGATAGGCCTCAAATGAGCCAGGTACATCTTTTAGTTATACTAACAGTGCCTAATGGTTAAATTCAACAATCAACTGTTTGACCACTTAAGTTAGAGATTTTCACTAATATCCAAAGAAGTATCTTCATTTACTAGGTCAAATTAAATCTTATTCTCCATTGTACTTCTCATTTTTTTTCTAGGTCAAATTCCTTGTCTAAATATCTTCATTTAGGCCTTGCAGTTTCACCATAACTTCATCTGTAGACGTATTACACTGAATAATGTTGCAATGCAGGTTGTGAGGATGTTGCAAGGCGATGAAGGAATACTGCATAGCAAGAAAAAGTTCCAAAAAAGGCCTGCACTTAAGAGGACGTGCCCGTTGGAGATGATTTCAGAAGAAGATAGCAACTCAACCAAACCTTTGAGCCATAGAAGCATCAAAACTGAGCCTGCTTTGGATGGCATTGAGGAAAGCTTGTAAAATACGATGTAGAGAGGAGACTTGGGAATGTACAATCATCCTTCCAGTTGCTCGTGTTGCGCTTTTCTTACTCTATTTCCACTTTGAATGTGATCATGTTGTTGTTGGTTCGAGGAAGTAAGTGGTTTCTGGTAGTTCAAATGGAGAGAGAGTTGTGGCAATGAAAACCAGAGCTCGTGTTTTATATACTGTTCCGTTGAGTTATCAGCATTTGCATATATATAGGGAAAGAGATGAAAACATACATAGGTTGCATTTTGTTTGTTTTAGAATGATGTTTATTTATACTTTTCGATTTTGTAATCTCGTCTTTTAATTGATGATGCATGCCAAATCTACAGGTGCTTGCTTATGTAACACAAAATCCCTCTTTTCCTTTTCAAAATCATCAGTGATGATGTAATGCTATACAGACAAAACTTATTGTGAAAAGTCTCTTGCATTAGGACTAGCCGTTCTCCTTTGTTTTTTCATTTTATCTTTTATGTGGTGGATTTTGATATTCCGTTTATAATTTTTTTTTATAGTTTTTCTTAAGTTATTATAGCTCTTCATTTAGTGAACTTTAAGTGATATACTGATATTAAGTACCCAAATTTACTCTTGTTAATGTCAACACTAATACCTTTTTTGTCCCCACCCAAGCCCTTGACTTTCAAACGAGGTTCATGTGTACCCTTTCTTTAAGGGTATTTATTAATGCCTACGTCCTGACACTTCACAATAAAAGCTTTTAAAGTCTTGCTAATTGGATCTTCTTCTTTCCACCAAAATTACTTATTGATTATCAAAATTGAGTTGTCAAAATCGACTTGAGCGAAGTAGTCATTTTTGTTTTTTTTTAATGAGAGCCTCAACTCACTTCGACCTTTTGGCACTGGATTGCCTCAGGAAGTTTAAACTGCCTAACTGCATGCTTGCACAAAATTATTATCTCGAGATTTTCAATTGCCATATTTGATGTACAACTAGAAAATCCATCATAAGAAGTTTCCAACTATATCATATTTCTAAGTACTTTAGGCATAACTATGACCTACATGCTAATTGTTAGATAGATAGATATGACTTGGTAAAAGTATCGCCTCACTGTCCAAGAGAGTTGAACAACTCCATATTTTAGCCACATCAATGACTCTGTTTCGAATGTAAAATAATAGTATATCATTGACTTAATTGTGTTAGAAATCAAGCCACTGTTTTTCTTTTTCTTTTTTTCTTTTTTTTCTTTTTTTTTTACCAAGTTGAGACTACTTTGTTCTTATCTTGGATCAATTGACTATTACACCGGAAGATAAACCAATATGTAATAACAAATTCTGATTAAAACTTCAATATATTACTCCATCTTTTAGACAATGGAATTTGTTGTTAAATTAAGAGCATAAAAGTTGGCAACATTATGAGAATTTAGTGCCTCTAGTTTTTCCGGTCCTATGGCTATATATATATATTTAAATTTTTCGTCAACTCCTACTGAATGAATGATATAACGAATCCAAAATCTCACTATTCACAGAAAAATCTTTGATTCAAGCATTTTTACTGGCTCTTATTGCAAAAAGTTCCGAGGAAAACTGGAATAACTTTTGTAATGTATAGATTTTGTAATGTTTCCTTGTTTTTACTGTTGTTAGTCGCATCAATAGCTCGGAAATGTTCGTGCAGTTCGATCATCAATCCGTCCAAAGTCAGAACTATCTCATGGAAACCTAGGTGCTGATCTCTTTCTAAACGACAATGTTTCGTTTTTGGTTATTATTAGTTCAGTATTTCTGTGCTTGAGCTTCATTTTTCGTGTGGCGATCCAGAGCCTTTGTTTACGAAGGTTTTCTTACAGATGAAGAATGCAATCATCTAATTTCTCTGGTGAGTTTGAATATTGACTAGTGAGATTTCTGTCCTCTCCTGTCTCTCTTAGTATGACTAATTCGATTGCTTGAATCAGGCGAAATCGGAGTTGAAGAGGTCACAGGTAGCGGACAATGAGTCTGGAAAAAGTAAGCTGAGTGAGGTTCGGACTAGCTCTGGAATGTTTATAGAGAAAGCCAAGGTTCGAATTTTATGTTATTCTAGCAATTGATTCTAATTGATGTGAGATGATACTTTTGTTGTGAATTCTGATTTATCTGGTTCACTGATTTCGTGTTTCAATTGATGCAACTGTTTGATCTACTCAAGAGCGGATTTATTTTCATTAAAGTGGAACCTGTGCTTAGTTTAGCAATGAAATTGTTTAGGATTCTTGTGATAATTAGATTGCACTTCCTCGGGGAATTTGATTGCACTTAACAGCTAACTTTAACAAATATACTGGCTCAGAAGGTCTGCCCTCAGCTTGGGAGGTTTATTGTAGTCTTATTTTGTGGCAATTCAAAAGCTTGTGCGTTTGGAAGACTCTCAATGTTTTTTGTTTTAGTTCCTGAAATTTACAAGCATAGGCACCATGCTAAAAAAATTTAAGGTGTTTCTGAAAGTGGTAATCATATTGTGTTGAATCAATTGAACCATGAATAGATTGCTTTCATGTAATTCCCAACATACATCATTTTTGAGAATTTTGTGCGTTCCATGTGCGATTTTGATTATTTATCCTGCCATGTGTTGCTGATAGGATCCTATTGTTGCTGGCATAGAAGACAAGATTTCAACATGGACATTTTTACCCAAAGGTAACATATTTTACAAATGATATTGAACAGAGGAGCACTTAACTAGCGACAGCATATACTTCATAACTAGCAATGTTACAGTACTTCAAACTTAACTTCTTTACTTTCTCTCATTTCTTTCTATTTGTTGCTCGTCTGCTCTCACTCTGTTTCTATCTCTTCTTGATCATTGAGTTTCTTAGTGATCTCTGTAAGACAAACTATTTTCTCCTAAATTGAGGCCTCTAAATTTTATTTGAGGTCTTGCGCATTGATGAGTCATGTATGGTGTACTTTTAAATTATGAATTATGTGCGAACTTGAAGAAGCATGATTTGTACTACTGCTACTACTAATACTGATGGCAAGTCCTATTTTTTGTTCTCCTTATAGAAAATGGAGAAGACATACAAGTATTGCATTATGAACCTGGACAGAAATATGATCCTCACTATGACTATTTTGCGGATAAGGAAAATATAGCTCGTGGTGGACACCGGATAGCAACTGTGCTAATGTATCTCTCTGATGTTGAAAAAGGAGGTGAAACTGTCTTTCCTTCTGCTGAGGTTAGTTGTAACTTTCTTTTCTATTCTTCAAGATAATTGGCTTTAACAAACTTTTGGTTGCTCGATCCTGCTCTATAGTAGAGGGCCTAGAGGCTCTGATTATATACAGATGCCCTGTTAGATTTTCTGTAATTATCAACCAGAACTTTTTGTTAGTATTTTATAGAATTGCTTAGCTGTCACTGGATCACTCATGTATTCTGATATGAGTTAGTCCATGGTTATAAAGCATAGAACTATGAGAGTTAAAAAAAAATTAAAAGAGCTTATAAGTGTTACATCTTATAAGGTGTTTCTAGAGATCACAAGATAGTAAAACTTATTTTAGATTTGGATTATTGGTAACATGGGTTCTTATGCTTATTAAGAGCCAGATAAGTCAACTTTTGATGGTAGAGCTTTAAGATGATAGTAATGATAAGTAGTAATCAATATACTGGAATCAAAAAGGGACTTTTGAAATTAAGATATTTTCTCAAAAGAAGAGTTAGGATCTTTTTTGTTATAAGCTCCAACATCTTACTGTTGGAGGAAAAAAGTATTGCTCTTTAGAATTGTTACAGAACTCTTTTGAAGAGCTTAAAAAAAAGAGATTATTACTTTGGCACATAAATTACCTGCACCTTTTCTTTTGCAGTTTTTCCATATGCAATCAATGTGACAGCCTAGATTGAAGGCCTCCTTTTTTTTTTTTTTTTTTTCTCTCATGACAATCGTGCAGGAAACACCTCGTCGTAGGTCTGTCTCAACAGAGGAAGATTTCTCTGAGTGTGGAAGACAAGGTCCTGCAGGTTAGACAATAAGCCTGAGACGTAATTGTTTTAGGTAGAGTTTTTTTAAACTACGTAGGCAACAAGTTGACCTCCTTTTTCCTTTCCGTACATTACTCAGTGAAACCGCGCAAAGGGGATGCGCTGCTGTTTTATAGTCTTTATCCAGATGCAACTCCAGATACCGCAAGTCTGCATGCTGGCTGCCCTGTGGATGAAGGTGAGAAGTGGTCCGCAACGAAGTGGATTCACGTCGATTCCTTCGATAAAGTCGTGGGCGGCGGAAATTGCATGGATACGAATGAGAGTTGCGAGAGATGGGCCTCCCTCGGAGAATGCAATAAGAATCCAGAATACATGATCGGTTCCTCAGATCTTCCCGGTTACTGTCGGAAGAGTTGCAAGGCATGTTAAATCTTCACATCTCTTTGTCTAAAAATATAAACACTGCTGCATTCTCATGCATTTTCACCTTTTCTGTAATTCTCTTGTATTATTCTCTTGTTACTACTTACTTGGAATGGTGATACCATGATATAGATAGACTGAGAAATTGTTAGGTCAAAATGGGAAATTTTCTTTCATAATAATATTTTCACATGCCAGCTTGTGTTTCTTGTTGGAGACAAATTAATTTCCCTACCATTTTATTGTGATCGATGGTAATTATTTCGGCACATTATATGCTTCTATAAACTTGAGGTCTCCACAGTTATTTATATTACAGTTGGGGCAAAACTTAATGTGCTCACGTGCCATTGCCCTTTTGGTTTTTCAACAAGTTTTTATAATTTTTTATTTTAACAAGTTTTTATAATTTTTTATTTTATATTGAATAATATTAAATCATAATATAATCAATGAATCCTAATCGAAAAGTAAGAATTAATAAATTTTTTATTAAAATTTAATATTTATTTATGAAACATATCATATCATTTGAGAGCATACTAATACTGTCAACAATGGGCGGGCGGACCATTTTCGTTTTTGCACTATGCTAAAATAAAAATGTACTCCTTCCGTCCTACTAAACTTGACACATTTTTCTCCGGCACGATTATTAAAGAAAGTGTATAAAGTAGTGTAAAAGTGTTAAAGGTGGTGGGGTCCACATCTTTTTGAAGAGATAATTTTTACTATTTTTGGAATGTGTTAAGCTTAGCGGAACGTCCAATAAGAAAAGTGTGTCAAGCTTAGTGGGACAGAGGGAGTACTACTCATTGTCTCGGTTATCCTGAGTAGGGGTGTCACGGTACGGTACCTTACTAAAATTGTCATACCTTATACCTTACTTTTATTTTCGGTATGAAAAATTTCATACATTTACCTTACCATACTTTTTGGTATACCTTAGTTCTGTATACCTTACTTTCGGTATGACATTTTTACATACATATACCTTACCTTATTTTTGGTATATCTTACCGTACTTCGGTATACCTTTCTTTCACAGTATACCAAAACTTATTTATTGTCAGTATATCTTATCTTACTTTGGTATACCTTTTTTCGCAGTATACCAAAACTTATTTATAATGAAAATCACCTTAAACAATGTCTAACATATAAAAAAAATATACTTAGTATTTTTTAATAACATAATTTATGAGATAAACCACTATTATAATAACATCAATTACAAGATATTAATTAACTATATTACTGTATTGTCGTATCATTAACTAAATTTAGGTATATAAATTATAATTAATTTAATCATTTATGTATGATATATTATAAAAAATAATATATTTTCATTAATTATATATTATAACTTATATTATATTGGGTTATTTATGAAAAATACCCTATAGTGTAACTTCAACATAGAAAATGTCTTATTTGTAACATTTATATGAAAAATACCTAAGAGTTCAAAAATACCCTTAAATGTACTAATAAATCACACTACATTCATGTTACAACAATTTTGTATGAAATCATGTTGTATTTTTTGTGGTATATATATATATACGACCGGGTTTTGTTTAAATACGACCGGATTTTTATTTTTTTGTATATTCTTAATTTTTTATTTAAGTAATATGTATGTGTGGTGTTGGGTGTGTATAATTTTTGTTTAGTTAAATTGAATGTGTATAATTTTAAACATATACCAAGTATTTTTTTAATTGCAAAAAATAAGAAAATAATTAATTAATACTACATTCCAAAGTAAGATGTAAATCTAATTTTAATTAAGGGTATTTTAGATAATTTACAATCAAAATAGACACTTTCATATGTTTTTTACGAAATGAGTATTTTTCATTTTTTGTTACAAAAGTGGGCATTTTACCTATAGCACCCTATTATATTTAGTAACAAACAAATTGTGTAATTATATCATAATTATTTAGTTATGTAACAAAATATATATATATATATATATATATATATATATATATATTAGTTTATCATTATTATTTAAAATAATAAGTAGTACTATAAAGTTATTGTTCAATCTTTTAATTATCAGTAAACTCAAATGTTTTGTAGGTTGTCATTAATACTTAAATTTTATAATTCATAATTTATGAATAAACAATATTCTTATAATTTAAATTGAATATATATGTGCATATAGTATTATAAATATATATGTGTGTGTGTGTGTGTGTGTATATATCAAAATAATGGTATGTACCAATTTTTTTTCAGTATATACCGCGGTACGGTATATGATGGTATACCTCGATATTTGGAAAAATTATACCTTTATCTTACCTAAAAGTTTGGTATGGTATGATACCTTATCAAAAATTCAGGTATACCTTATATTCGGTATTTTACGGTATTTTTCAATACGGTAAGTACGGTTGTTTAGTGTATTCTTGTTATGTTTTTAGCTCGTTGTGTAGTGTCCATGTCTTTGTTTTTTTATGTTTTTCGTATTGTTCTAGTTCTTCTTACGCCGATTCTTGTTTTGTCGTGTATTACGCAAGATGGAGTGGAAGATGATGATTTGAACGAGGATTAGTGCCGAAAAGACCATTAATGCAAAGCTGGGCGAAGAAGAGGCGTACGAGCATGGAACGGGAAAGAGAAGAGCACAACAAGGAGCTGAAAAGTGCAGCCAGCGATCGCTGGGCTGCAGAAGCAGACGGGGACAGAAGCACGCGGCCAGCGATCGCTGAGTATCCCAGCGATCGCTGGGAAGTTCTACGCTGAGGGTCAGAAGGCTGTAGCCAGCGACCGCTGGCTTCCCAGCGGCAGCTGGCTAGCAGTTGTGCGTATGTTTTAAGTGTTCTAGGCGTCGTTTTTCAGGAACAAAACCATTGTAACTTGAAGAATAGTTCTCAAACACTTGTTTTTACTGTTTTCTTAGTATTAGCCTTGAGGTATCCAAGTATTGAAGGGATTTAGCAACCGAATTGTGGATTCTTAGTAAGTTATCTTCAATGAATCTTTCTATGGATTTGCTTTTCAATATGGTTGACTAGATCCTCCCTAGGGTTGATCATCTTAATCTTTCACTTTATGTCTTGATTCGATCTTTGAATGGTTGTTTGATTTGTGCTTAACGAGTTTTGTATGTTTGATCACCATATAGAACTCTAAGATATATAATGGATTGAAATGAATTATTCTATGTAGCATTTGTAATCAAACAACCAAACCTTATAATCGGAAACGTACAAAAGGAATCGAGTTTTGAATTTGATATTCTCAAAAGTGTGATTTGAATACGTGAGTGATAATCACCGATTAGTTTTAAGGATACGAAAGTGATTGGCTAATCAACTTTGGAGAATTCTATTAAGAACTCGAGATGATTGATCAAGCATAAAGTGTGGATGGTAGATGATCTTCACCCTAGACTTCAATCACTTGTATACCCCCGTTTATTGCTTTTCATCTTAGTTTAGAGTTCTTCTATCTCATCCTGATTAGAGTGTTTAGGATTTCATTCTTTGCATTTTAGTACTAATGATTGATAGCCCTGCATAGTCTTCCTTTGAGATACGACATTCGGGTCGACTTTACACGTATTGCACTTCCTTTGGATTAATTTAAGATACGTTTTTAGTCGAACAACGGTATACCATTTTTTCTGTAAATTTTAATAGCCCTAATCCTGAGTAATATATGATCCATTTCCTAAAATGACAACACATATAATAAAATATAATTAAATAGTATACACAGTTACACCATAAAGTTGCTCTACTACCAGCATGAGCTTAAAAGAAAGTGGTCAGGTCCAATGGAACTGAGTACTGAGGAGTATATCATAAACACCATACTTTTGGTTATCGATACTTTTTAGAGCGGACAAAAGTAGCAAGTCGGGCTGGACCAGTTCAGTGGTTTTTTATAATTTTAAGATCTATCCAAACTCGCTCGAATATTTTTGGACTTTAGAATGTGAGTCCCAACCTAATTCTGGGCTGATGAGCTCTGAGCAGACCTTCCATACTTACTAATTTTAATTTATTTGAGATAAAAAAATGCATTGTTGTTTAGCTCGTTTTTGGTGTGTTTTTAGTTCATGTTTAGTTGTGTTTAGTTTTTTGTTTGATTTGATTTTGCGTCTCTTTATATAGTTTGTGTTTACGCCGATTTTGTTGTACTTGTGTTGGATGTAGGATGACAAGAAGGGGGGTTGATCGAAGCTTAAATGATGCCAAAAATGCCGAAAATGCTAAGCCGAATGAAGTCGAGAAAACCGGACGGGATCTTGCAAGGAGTTACGGGCGAAAGACGAGAGGAGACAGAACGCGAGAGCATAGCTATACACAAAATTGTTGCGCAACAAAATTATTGCGTTTTGCGCAACAATTTTGTTTTGGCTCGTTCTCCTTCGTTAGAACTCCAAATTTGGATCAAGTTTGTTTAGCCTAAAGAGTGTACTCTAAGTTCTCTCAAATTATTACGAGGTCTGTAGCAAGCTAATCCCGATCGGATCTCGATGGAAAGCTTAACATGGCGGCTCTAATCTTAAGTGTTATTAAAACAAGAAAATAGAAATCATAAACACTCTAACAAAGATAAATGGAGGAGCAAGAAATAAAACGAAAACAACAAACAAAAATAAAAAGGTGGATTCGGGATTGAAGGGGCTAGAATTCAGAAAACCTACAATTAATTAAATCATGCTCCTCTACTCATGCTATTGTTCGTTCATCAAGGACTTCATAAAAGTTAGTCTAACTAATCACTTACGTGTTCTGAATTAGACAACAATCAAAACTCTCGCATTAGATTACCCTAATAGGAGTTCCTCAACTACAAACAATGATCCGAAGCTAATAAATGACTTCCTAAAGTTGATTAATCACTAACTTTCGTATTAGATAATTAAGCTGTAATTCTAACCTACGTATTCGAATTATACAATAAGAAAATCAATAACAACTACGAATACGATTTCTACGTTTCCGATTGGAATCATTATTTGATTTAACCCCAGGTCTATATTGGAATCATCTTTCGATCTCAACTAATAACGATAAATCAAAACGGTGATCAAGCGTTTCAATTAAACAAACACAAGTTAAATCAAAAGGCACGAATCGAAGAGCAATCAATAAAGAATTAAAAAAGATTCTAAACCTAGGGAGAGGAAGACAATCAATCCATAGAACAATCAAAATAAGAATTAAACATGCTTATAAAGATTGAGTCTCAGATTGAGAGCCGAACTCGCCCTCAATCCTTCATCCCAAGTAGAAATTACAAGCAAAAAGTACTAAACTAGAGTTCTAAGATTACAAGTTCGAGTTATATCTAAAAGAATGAGAGATATGGATGTTAGCCCTTGAAAAATGGGCTGAAAAAGGCTTAAAAACCCGCTATTAAATTCGGAGTTGTAACGAAGGAGAACGAGACAAAACAAAATTATTGCGCAAAACGTAACAATTTTGTGTATGGCTATGCTCTCGCGTTCTTTCTCCTCTCGTCTTTCGCCCATAACTCCTAGTAAGATCCCATCCGGTTTTCTCGGCTTCGTTCGACTTAGCATTTTCAGCATTTCCGACTTCATTTAAGCTCCGATCAACTCCTCTTCTTGTCATCCTACATCCAACACAAGTACAACAAAATCGACGTAAACACGAACTAAAGAGACGCAAAATCAAATCAAACTAAAAACTAAACACAACTAAACTTGAACTAAAAACATACAAAAAACGAGCTAAACAATCACTTAAAGTAAATGATAATGAAATTCTAAATAAACAATTGGAATGGTCAAAGCCATAAACAATCACAAAAGTAACAAATTAAGCTTTAAAAATTTTCCATT
>JAPKLX010000020.1:3746925-3763155 GCA_026898415.1 Leonotis leonurus | reverse complement strand
ATAAACAATCACAAAAGTAACAAATTAAGCTTTAAAAATTTTCCATTCATTTCATCAAAGTTACGCAAAATGCAAACAACACTTTCATAATTTAAAATAAATAATAATTCAAAAATATTTAGCATTAAAATAATATTTCCAAGGCCACATGATACGACTGATTATCCACTATTTTAAAATTTAATATTGGTGCAGTACAATTATATAAACCGACGTTAAGAAATCCAATTAAAAGAAAAATAGACACGTTTGCCCTTTCTGGAACGAATTTGATGAGTACCGGTACATTGTCTTGATATTCTCCTAATTGTTGTTCTAAATTGGTAATTAATTTGTATGGCCCTCGAGATATTTCTTTACTGATTTCTTTTATTCCAATCGATTTTCGACCATTAGAATAAGTTTACTATTTGAGTTAATAAATATTTCAAAATATTTATTCCTTTTTCGTATTAAATTATCGGATGTACTCATTCCGTCCGAGTAAGCATGACACACATTATATTTAATTGAGTGTATTATAATAATAAATTGTGTCAAGTTTACTGGGACATAATTAGTACTACCTCTGTCCCACTAATCTTGGCCCCTTTCATTAAAATAATACACCCATTTGAATAAAGAAGGGGCCAAGCCTGGTGGGACGGAGGGAGTACTTTTTAGTCTTTGGACTCCTAACTTCTTAGCTCGAGCCCAACAGATACAAAACTATATCTGAAGAGGTTTTTTAGGTTTGATATTTTCTAAGTTGAAACCAACTCAAACTCCGAGTATTTTGTACGCGACTTTCTACATGGGCCATTTTGTGATTGAATATGAAAGGGTCTTTTAAAAACCATTAATGAGTATAAAGGCCTAAACAGCTTTTATGTTGTCCATAGATTGATAGGCTCTTATTCAACATTCGGTAACATTGGTGGAAACTATTAGGACCCTATTGCAAATTTGCAAGTGGTCTATGAAGTGTATTCATTGTCATCAAAATTTATTTTATATTCTATGTTTGCTGTCTGACCTTCAACATCTAACTCCATTAACTTTGAACACAATAGGCCCAAAATATTGAATTTCCAATTAATACAAATATCCTTGATTCAATGTTTTAATAGTGACAAAAATGAAGTGTTGCATAACTGAACACGACCTTCGTAATATAGTACTAGTAAGTACAATATTTTATACTTGTCCCAATATTTTTGGTCTCCCTTGTTTGTGGCACGCACACTAATAAACACACACAAATATAACATTGAAACAAGGAGTCCTTACTAACATTTTACCATTTTTGAAAAGGGGCCAGCAATATTGGAATGTCCCGAAATAGAAAAAATGGCCATGAATATTGGGACGGAGGGAGTACATGAAACCAAGGCAGATTACATAATTTATACGTTGTTCAAAAAAGCTAAGTCACGTATGTGCGCGCGTGAGAGCATGTGCTCATAAGCCCACTCTCTTGTCCACTTGATAAGAGGTGTAAACAAGTCGAGTCGAATCAAGTATTGACTTGCTCAAAATTGAAATCGGTTTATGAGTGTCAAGTTCGAGTTCGACACGACTTTATGAAGTTTTAATTTTTTGAGTTCGAGGTGGACTTGATGAAAAGTTCAATAAGTTCGAGCTCGACTCAATTAGGATTGATTGTTGGTATTCAAATTTATATTGATTAAGTTGTTTAGACTCATTTAATAGTAAAGTATAAATGTAAAATCATAACCTAAGCTTGATTAGACTCACGAGCATATCGAGTCGAGTATCATTGAACTCGAACTCAGGCTAGATGTGTATTCGAGTAGCTCGACTTGATAAATATTGAGTCAATTTCGAAACTTTCTCGAGTTGATCCTGAATAGCTCACTATCTGTCTCGACTCACTTATATCCCTACACTTGGTATCATATATAATTCATGTATACTTACATTTATAATATTGATATCATTTGCTAATTAACAATATAATTCATTTATACTTGCATTTATAATACTTGTTTAACTATCATAGTTATTCTCTTCAAGTAACCAACTGTAATCATTTTTCTCACTCATCCAAATTTGAATTTAAGCAACTTAATAAATATACTCTAATTATTTACCCACAACGTCTATTAATCTTACACTATTTAATTTTTAAGAAATTACAAAAGAAGTCAATTAATAATTATTACTACAAAATACTAATTTCCAACAAAAAGTAGTACTTGTATGCCTTGTGTGCACATAAGCGCATAAGCTTATAACCACGCTCTCTTAGCACATGTAATATTCATTACAAATAAAAGAACAAAAAAAGGTTGTTAAGTTTTGTCGGCAATAGACATAATGGACACAAATTTTTCTGTTGGAATATATTTTCACTATTTTTTTTTTTAATTAATTCTCTCTTTCTTTGTTTGCCTCTTGTGTGTGAAACAATAAGATGTTTGTATTCGTATGTAATGTTGTGGATCATTTTTCACTTAGGAATGTTTAAACAATTTTGTGTGATAATGTTGAGCAAGCAATGTACATAACATAATGAAGAAAGAAGAGACATGCATGAGTACTTTGTAGTACAATCTGAATTTTTATAAATCATGCATCATCACTTTAATGGTTTAATATACAAGAATCCTAACAATTTACAAAGCGTACGTCTTGTCACTTTTCAATTATTGTACGTTTGTCTCTCTTTAAATTATTTGCCACCTTATTATTATTATTCATATCAATAGTTAGATCAACTGTACAACTTTTGTCCTACTAAATTCATTCATCATTCGTGTATATGCTCCCAAACTTTTAATATTATATATTATTACTTTACTAAATTATTTCATACTCACGTCATAGAGAACTCGTTTCATTATTTTGATATATATGAAAAATTAATCATATAAAGAAGCTGCATCATCTCTCGAAACTCTCATCATCATATCCCAAATAAAATTATTCATGTCGGATTCAATTAATTGCAATTTCGACCGTCACAGTCACAGTCACAGTCATGAATAATAAATATTTGAATAAGCTTAAGCAATAATTATGTCTCCACTCGATTAGTTTATAGTTTACACCAAGATTTGATGATAAAATATTCATATTTATGATTAAGATGTTTTTTTAGCTATATACCTTAAGTGATATTCGAATCATATTTTCAATTAAAAAATTAGGTTAATATGTAAGGTTATCAATTTTGATAAAATAAAAAAAAATATCCACTTAAAAATAGAGTTAATGAGTAAAATTATTTATTTTTATAAAAAAAATCTATATAAAAATAAAAGAAAAAAAAACTCAAATTAAATGTTAACATAATAATTTCTCGTGTGCGTATTTAGTAAATGAATATGTGGATATATTTTATCTTTTATTATGTATTGTGAAAATTTTATCTTTTATTTTTACGCGCGTAAGTATTTTTGTCTGTTACTTAATTATTGGAGTATAAATGATAAAAAATATGTTTCTTGTCTAATAACATGAAAAATTTCATCATGTGCTAATGTAATAAAAAATATAAAGTGAATGAGTTACATAAACACGAGCATTTTTTTCATGTGCTCATGGGTAAGTGAATATATTTTAATCTTTTATCTTATAAATTGAATAAATTTTAACTTTTATTTTAAGTAAATACTTTTTATAATCATTTACTTCTCAAAATGAATATTCTAACTTTGTCTTAAATTGTTTACTAGGTAAAAATTAGATGTGTGAAAGTACCACTTCCCACTCAAAATGCATATTTCCTTCATTATTTTTAAAGTGTCTCATTTTAATAATTTTAATGTTCTCTAATATGTGTCACGAGATAAAAAGTTAGGTTTTATTAGTATATATTGATTATCAAAATAGTTGAAAATAATAACTCGGGATAAATTAACCTCCAAAATACTAATTTTAATTAAAATTGAAAAAACTTTATAAAATCAAAATTATCTTGAAATGGGCCCTCCAACAAACCTAATACACGTTTGGTGAATTAAGGCACCAAAAATGTGCAAAGGCATCAATTTCTCTCCTACCAAACTTCAATTATCTTAATCTTTATTTTATGAAAAAAAGGATTCTTGTGATTGTTACCATTAATACAATAATCAATAATGCATGTATGTATTTAAGTTAGCTCATTAACCTTACAACTCATTGGACGCATAAAACTACAAACTTTGAACAAAGGCCTCTCCTTTTCAAACTAATTTGTTTATTTCAATTTGCAATTCCTATTATCATTATTTTTTTAAACCATCTTTTTGTAAATCAATTTGCAATAAAGTATTGAATAAGTGTAAGATGAGAATAATGTTACTGTCTCTCTTCGATTCTTATTGATTCATTTTATTATTATAATACAATCAGTCATATAAAAAGCGAGTCAGTACAAAAGGTTGGGAGGAAGTATAATTTTACTCTAAGTTTTTAAAATGTGATCCATATTAAAGGACAATAAAGTAGTAGAAGAAGAAAATGTTTCATTTCATTTTTTTCTTCTTCTACTACTTTTTTTCTATTATGAAATGAAACATTTAAAATAGAGTTATATTAAAAAAAATGAAATGAAACATTTAAAATAGAGTTACTCTAAGAAAATTCAAGAAAATGTAGTTATATTATATAGGACAAATGATAATATCCACATTATCTTGATGAAAATTTCCAATTACCCATTTTGTATTGTACTACATTCGTGATTCTTCTCTCATTAGTAACGACATTTATTTTTTACATGAAGATTAAGAAACGCCACTAAATGCTTATTGCACAAAAACAAAAAAATATCTTAAGTGAATCATTATTAATGGGACGTCTCAAAATAGAAAATTGATCATTATTAATGAAATGAAGAGAGCACAATTTATTAATTTATTAGCAAAATGAAGTAAATAATTGGAGCTTAGTTAAATAATGGCAAGAAGTGCATCCTTTTCATTTAGGTAAGTGTAAGATTTCCAACCAATGAATCTACACTTAGTAAATGGTTAATAGAATAGTGAAAGTCAAATCCCCATTCTCCAATGCAACTATTACATTACATGCCAATACTACTTATTTTCCTTTCAGTTTTTATGTGTTTTATTTAAGTCTAAATATGAGAATTTGATTGGTTAAGGCTAAAGTTGGATGCAACACGAACGTGCACTCAATTAGTCAACTTCATTCATTCTTGAACGATTTAGGATCTTTTCTTGATGAGGTTAACAACCTATTAAACATTACAATATTCTCATTTTTTTCAAAATTAAAAATTTCTATAAAAAATGATCAATCTGTTTTTTTAGTTTATGATATTTGTTGTAGTAAAAAAATGTGTGTTTAATTGATTATCAACTCTTTATGAAACCCCTTAATCGTAATCCTTCTGATTTGTAGATTGATTTTTTTTCTAGTGTATTATACTGAGGAGCTGTACATGTCTTAAAACAGCCCATCACTACAGATATTGCCCCCTCCAAGATTTAATATTTGAATAAATGAAACAAATAAAAATAATTGGAAGGACAACATGCAAGAATCTTCAACTGAATATAGTAATGGATAGAAAATAAAATAAAAGATAGAAGTGGGAGGGAGGGAGAGAGGGAGGGGGTGGCAAAAAAGATGCAGATAAGGGGGCCGTATTTGGAGATTTAGAGAGGCTCAAATTTATGGCAGAGTAGCAATTATTTTTGGGAGTGTGTCTGTAAATTGTGTGTGTAATAATACAAACACTAGCCAATTTTATATAGAGAAGAGAGGTGAGAGGTAGAGTCCAATAGCTGTACTACTACTTACTAGGATAGTAATCACTGACCCCAAAGCAGGGGAAATTTTGGATCTTTCCTCTGTGTTTACTGCAGCATTCAATTCACCAAATCCTCTTTCAAGCATTTATATCTCTTTTTATTGTAGCAGTACAACTTATTCCTCAAGATCTGCAAATCCCAATTAAAACAGTTATCTTGCATTTAATTTCTGCTGCTGCTGCTGTGCTAAAAAGGGTCCCTTTTTAGCCTTTGATTTTGAGGAGCAAAAGAAAAATGGTGGTTCAGCTGCAAAGGGGTTATCTTGAGTATACTAATGCTTTGTTTCGTGAGGTAACAACGTGGGAAACTGCTGCAGATGTTGTTATGTCTTGTCCTAATCTGTTTTGGTTGTCTTGATGATTTTATTTGGCCTTCTGTTTTGTGGGCTGAAGGGATTCTTGGATGGGCAGTTTGTTCAGCTGCAGAAGCTTAGAGATGACAGCAATCCAGATTTTGTGGCAGAAGTTGTGACCCTTTTCTTTGAGGATTCTGAAAGAATTGTCAATGAGCTCTCCATGGCCTTGTAATCTCTCTTTCTCTCTTGTTCTCTCTTGCTCTTTCTCTCTCTCTCTCTCTCACACACACTAAAGCTTGATGCATGTGAGTAGGGATGGACAGAATGTGAACTTCAAGAAAATTGATGCCAATGTTCACCAACTGAAAGGTAGCAGCTCTAGGTAAGAACATAGTTTTGTATGCATATGTATGAGTTTATAATTTTTATTTATCAAGAACAAAAAGAGAAAATTGTGTAGGGATCTATGTTTTTGTTTGTGCTGAGCATATCAGACAAAAGACTACTTTTAAGGCCACTTGGCTCACTCACTGCAGAGATTACTGGGATATTGTAAATTTGTAATCTTATCCAAGTTTGGTTGGATGAGATATAACAAGTGCTAAATTGGATCTCTTGCTTCTGATTTTAAATCTTGACCACACTTATCCTAGGATGATGCTGTAATAAAAGTAAAACTATCTGTTTTGATAGAATCAAAACTCTTTGGACAACAATGTTAAACATTTGTTTGATGCATCTGTTCTTTCTTCTTTTCTGCAACAGCATTGGGGCTCTGAGAGTCAGAAATGCTTGCATTGCCTTTCGCAGCTTCTGCGACGCACAAAATGTTGAGGAGTAAGATCTCTAATATCTTCATCTTGTTTCATCGAACGTGTCGAAATTGAATCAGCAAGAAGTATGCCATTTGAAATGTTTGATTTGAGGTCTCTAACTGATTTTTTGTTGAAATTGTGTAGGTGCCTTAGATGCTTGCAGCAAGTCAAGCAAGAGTACTTGCTAGTCAAGTCCAAGCTCGAAACTCTACTGAGGGTCCGTAAACAACCTAATCCATTCATTTGGTGTCACACTCTTACATAGTTGATAGAATTTGGTCCAGTTTTGGTAGTTCTAACATAATTCTTGTTGTCTTGAATTCAGTTGGAGCAGCAGATTGTGGCGGCCGGAGGCGTGGTCCCCACGTTGAACGAGTTCTCTTGAGACGAACGCATTTACGTATTAGTAGTGATGATGATAACTTGTGTGAGTGTTTTTTGGTGGTAAGAGTTTTGCTAAAGGTTAAGGTTGTGCAAGCTTTTGAGGTTTCCTACTCGTATGAAACTTGTCTGTTTTTCAATGTGGAAACTCCTCTTTGTAATAATGCAGTTCTTGCCCATCAATCATCTCTTACTTCCATTAATGAATCATTTGATCATGTACTAATAATCAATCAAAACTTAAAAACACTTTTCTCTTTCCATTCTAAATTCTTTTTGTTGTTTCATGACTCTACAAATCTTCCAAGAATGGTAAAATATTCACCTCTGACTTGCTGATTATAGGAGAAAAATAGTGGAAAAGAATCAAGACAACTACTGCCCTAAAAACATGAACTTAAGTAATTATACAGAAAAAATGAAAATGTCCTAACTGGATGCTTTTCATGTCATCAATTATGTGGGGAATTCCACATTGTTCTTTGCATCTCAAAGCTTCCAATCACAGCAGATTGCTTTTCATCACCAAGTTGAGCAGCAAAGCTATGATAATGAGCAAAAGAATCAATATTTTCCAGTACTCTCACTAAAGTTCCCTTGCTGTCATGATCTATAGTTATCTCTCCATCTTCCGAAAGCATGCCCGTCGTGTGCACACTGAGATTCCTCTCGGCATACGTCGTGTTAAGGAACGTCTCGTTGCCTCCTAAGATCACTGCACCAAGAATTTCTCCCAAAAAATTGTCCTGCAAAAGGTAAAGGTCGAAAAGAAAAATTACAACTAGTTGAAAATATTAAGATGGTGATGCTGTGGATGTTTGTTTCTATACCACATGTTGATAACTGGGGTGATCCCTCTTCAAAAATTGCAATCTTGAGAGCAAATTCCATGCAAATACTGATTCGGGTGTCTTCTTCGTGAGGTCGAGGCTGCCTGAAGCTTCACTGAATCGACTAACTCTGCGTTGCACGTTGAGTGGGATTAGTGTGATGTTGAGTCTTGATTCAAAAACTGTCTTTGCAGCTAAAGGGTCAAGAAACATGTTGAGCTCTGCATAATGATTTGAAGGAGTGTTGATCACATTTCCTCTATCAGTTTTGTGTTTTCTCATATGCCCTCCAACTATGATTATTTCCTGCAGATTTAAGTGAAAAAAACACATCAGAGTTATTGCATAAACATATGACTCAACTAGGCCATTTTTTTCCTTGCTTTTGTCCACACACCTCAATGGGAGAGCTCAAGTTCTTGTCCGAAAGAATAATATTCGCAACGTTTGTCAACGGCCCGTTTGTTAAAACTGTAACCTTTGATCCCAAATCGAGTGATTCCACCACAGATTGCCATATCTCAAGAGCTAGAGGCTGTCTTAATTCAGGATTATCAGTGTCCCTAGGTGCTCCAAATTTCACAGAATTCTCTGCTGTGTACCTACAAATATGAGAGCATAATCAAGAACATGAAACTGTGTATTCTTCCTAACTCGCATCATGTAACGAAAAGAGCACTGCAAACCTCCGAGGGCTACGTGGAAGATCACGAGCGAGTCCATAAAGCGTGTCTGAATCAAGAAAGCCGCCGCTGCCATGAGGGATGGCTTTGTTGTATTTGCAGTCACCAACAGCTGAGAAAGTGGGATCAGACTGGTTGAGTGCAAACATATCTCCTAAGCCGACCGGAATGTCGTCTCGTCCCATCATATGCAGCAAGTCATACACAACATCAATGGTTGCTGCATTAGCCCATCCTGTTGGACTCACTAATATTGCCTGCATGAAAAGTGCTTTATCTTAGAGAATCAAGAAACTACTAATTTGTGTAAGAAAAGAATACAAGAAATGGATTTTACCTTGAGATTTATGACTTGTACAGGTACTTTGAGGAGATAAAAGAGTGCTAGAAAATCACCAGCACTCAAGTCCATGTCAAAGACAACATTCTTGCCAAGGTGTCTTCCTTTGAAATCTGGCTTGTAAAGGACTTCTTTGTAATAAGGAAACTGCTTTGTGAAATTGAACTTTCCAGATTGTTCTTTTTGGTTTAAAACCTACATTCAAGAATCATGATCATAATCACATGATCAAATCATATACATTGCTTCTTCTTTTTATAGCAGGAATGAAAAACTCACCTCTAGAAAGTTGCCAAAGAACTCTCTGTTCAATTTGCTGTTGATGTCGCGGTTAGGCTTCGCTCTCACTGCGACAAGAACGCGAACGCCTCCTTCGCCACTCACTTCTGCAGTGTATCCATCCTAAATATTGGAACACACAATAGCAGAAGGCACATAGAATACATCAGAGAACTATGGTCTAAAACGACGAGCACTATCGAAATCACACAAGAGCTGGACAGATGAATAACCTTGCACCTGCCCTTGCCATTATCCTCCGAAATGCAGAAAGGATCGCGTAGTCCATTCTGAACATGGCCACTATGTACACCTCCTTTCTCTAACCCAAACTTTGGTTTTTTTAGGCCATCAAAGAGTGGATTTGAGCCATCCGAAATCCCATAAGGCTCGTTCGAAGTGACCATAGTGATGTTCATGTATTCCATCTCAGCAAAGTCGTTCTCCCCATTAACGTTGTTCTCTTTTAGCATGATCGAGGTAGCCACACCAGAGAGGAATGAGTCCCACATGAAGTAACTCTGCACTAAGTGAAGGATGATGTTAAATTTTCCTTCTACATATATATCTATCTGTCTAGGTTCACAAAAAGGAAAAACGAATCAATTATATACCGTGAAGAACTCATCATCAAACCACGTGTCACGAGCCATTTTCAAGGACTTGAAGCAGTACTGCGCCTCGTAGGTTTGCTGGTTCTTCTCAAACTCCTCAAAGAAGTTCATGGATATGGGGATGGTGTTTGTGGCATCAAGTGGCACTAGAGTGATTGGGATCCCAGAGTGTATCACCTGCTCACAAAAACACCCTTTATGAACCAGAAACTTCTAGAACACCATACAACACATTCTTGAATAAAACATTACCTGATATGCAGCAAAAGGATCTCCAAACATGTTAAACTCTGCATAAGGATTGGAAGTGTAGTCAGTGAAGATATTACCCCTGTCCCCACACTGTCGGGGCTGGCACGACGAGCCTGAGTTCTCGGGGCAGCAACCAGTAGGGTTTGAAGACCTCACACCACCACCCATGATGTATATGTGCTTAATGTTCTTCTTCAAATGTGGATTAGACATTAGGAAAATACCAAAATTAGTGCTTGCTCCAATTATGAATACTGTTATTGGCCCTTCAGAAGCCTTCTCAATCATCACCTCCTGTGATGTAGGCTGATTCAAAGGTACATATCTCCTCCTCCCCTAAAATATAACCAAAAGAAAAATTCTTCAAAAAAACATATATCAAATAATGGAAGCCTTAACAAATAGAGGAAATGTAGAATATACCTGTGGAAGGAAGCTTTTTCTAAAGCCAAAATTTGTGTCAATATCTAATCTTCCTCCAAGGCCTACTGGAATAGCTTGCCTATATCTACAATAGCCAGCTGTGCCACTTCCCTAAACCAGTCAAGTTTCATCATTAATATGGGAAAAAGGCATAAGTTAAAGGTCATCTTGTAAGAACATGCAACATCGTGAAGTCAAGGAAAACCTGCTCAATAATGGGGTGATAGCCACCAACATTAGGCAATATTGTGCCATCTTCGAGTATTCCGCCCTCACCTCCAACTCCCACTGCGACGTTGTCTCGTCCCATCATATAAAGCATGTCGTAGACTTGATTTGCAGCATGGCCAGCGCTGGTCCAAGAATTTGTGTTTATTGTAACTGCCTGTAGTTTATTAAGACCTTAAATTTCACTTTCACCCAAGTCCACCATTTTACCACAAACTATTGCTGTGGAAAAGTAGTTTCTATCATTTCTTTGCAGAACTTACTAATCATGAGTCCTGCCAACCTTTAACACTTTAAACCTACAAAAGGCTAAATCTTTCTCTAGCTTATAAAAAGCTCTAAATCTTGACATAACTGGTTTACATACAGATTTACAGAAAAAGTGATGACCAACTTTACCATCTATAGAAACATTTCCTTGTATTAGGCTATTAGCTTAATGCTTCATCATCTGAAAACAAAACACTAAAACAAGAATCTATATATATATAGATAGATAGATAGATATACACATTAATACGTATATACATATATATACTGTATAATATGTGGAAAGAGCTTACCTCCAAATGAAACTCTGATGTATTAAGCTTCAAAAGGTATAAGAGAGCAAATAAATCATCGGTGTCGACGTCTGTATCCAAAAGAATCCTTCGAGGCAGCAGCCCCTCCACACAGTGTGTGTTGCTACTAAATAATCCAATTACCATAACAATGCATAAATATATGCATATCTTCATCTTCTCCACTACTTCTGGTTGTTTTCTGAAAAAGGCAATGAATTTATACGATTCAGAATTGTTGCATGAATCCCATTTCCTGAAAATGATTAAGGATTCATAAAACTAAAACTTATAACGTAGTTTTGGATTCACAAGCACACACAGAAACATGAACATGAGAATAGGAATGTAATATATATACCTATTATATTAGCAGGTGAAGGATGATTCTGGTTGTGTTTTAGTGTGTGAAAAAAGAAGTCAAAAGGGAGGCTGTTGCTATATGCAAAAATAGCAGACTGATTCTGCAACTCTGAAAAATATTGGAGTATTTAAAGGGAAGGGAAAAGAATTACTTTGTTGTTTGTAGCACAATAAATGGAAAAAGGATGAATGTGATTGGTGATTACAAGTACTTTTACAGATGGAACGATGGTATTACTAATTAGTCACAAGATAATGATTGAAGAATTTTCATTACGTGACAAGTCAAAGTTGAAGGCATGGCACTTGTTCGTCTTAGAAAGACTATCCAAATGTGTCTCTGCCTTGGTATTGTTAGTTATAAACTGATTATTTTCCATACGAAACATCTTTCTTGGATTCAAATTCCACTGCCACAAAACACGAGAGGAAATATACTTTTACTTTTGTTTAAAAATCTTTAAGAACACAGAGGTTTATTTTAAAAACACAGAGGAATAGAATGAAAAATATAATAGAATGGATATGTGAATGAAATAGAAATCATGATCCATTCATTTGCTTGCTATCCTTATAAAATATGCTGATTGAATAAAATGCCTATTTTCCTTTTAATTTCATTTCTATGATTGATAGTTAGGAATAAAGTGCACCAAGGCAAATGTGGAAATTCTGTGCAATTCATAACTGAACCTTCGGGTATTCCCAATGTTTAAGTATCACTTTTAATTAATTTTTAAAGTTTATAGAATCAAAAATAGGGTATATAATTTTTTTTAAATTTAATTTTATAATAACTGTTAATTATAATTTGTTATATCGTAAAAAAATTATTTAAAAAAATATTAATTAAAGAGATAAATTTGATTAAGTGATATGAAATGAAATGTGAAATATAAATATAGACAGATAATCCCATCCCATATATATCATAAAAATAAATAAAATAAAAAAACTGTCAATTTTGCCAACTCTGTGTGTGGACAATAAATATGTATATTAAAATTTATTGTGAAGGGACCATAATTGAGAATACAATATTTATGACATTAGGGCCATGCATGCCCACATTTAATTTTTCTGACCAGAAAAAGGGAAGAATATTTGGAATGTTATATTTGAAGTCAAGTCATAAATTTTCAAAAATCGACTACTTTAATTCCATTTGAATTTATAAATTTTTGCAAGTACTGCTGTCTATAAGTATTAAGTATAATATAATGAATTATTATATAATAAAATATATCGACGCAATCCAGTGATGCTTCTTCACATTCATACGAATCTTGTCTTTTTATTTGTACCATAATTAGCTGAATAACTCTTAATTTTTCCCAGTCGGATTAATTGTCGTCACCTTTTTAGTTATTGCAGAAAATAAAGATAAAATTTTAAATCAATCGAAACTCAATCAAAAACTTATCTAATTAAGATAATTAGGAATGATTAAGAAAAATATAAATTATTAATTTATTTTTATTTAACTTCTATTGAATTTAATTTAACATAAAGTAAATGATTTAAAGTTTAAATCATGTATAAGATTATTTAATTTGGGGTGCTCGATCTGGCACATGAAGCTGGACGGCAACCAAGTCTACCTGACTGCCTGTATAAAACAATTAATATTATTATTCTAATTATATGTCGATATAATATTTTACAAATATAGGTATAAAATAATTTAATGCCCAACTTGACCTTAGTTAATGCTTATTATTCCTTAATGAAACATTTATATATTGTTTGATAAAAAAATATAGAAATTAAGAAGTCTACGCATTTGAGATTCACTAGCTAATACATTTGCAGAAGGTGAAGTATAATAGAGATAGTATTAAAAGATTGAAAAGGGCAATTGATTAGAATGGGAGGAAGTAATATTTGATTATGCATGGTTGCGTGAGAATAATAATAATAATAATAACAAGAAGACAAATAAAGAGTTGGCATTTCAAAAAATGAGAATTCAACTTCATCCAGTTTTCGTTGTACCCAAAACACACGTGTTGTAATTTGGAATAAAAATTTAATATAATATCCTAATAATTTGACTAGTCTGACTTTTACTTCTTTGTATTGTTATGAATTACTCCAACTTGTATTTGTTGGATTACGCTTGTCTGCGCCCATTTTTTATCGCCGCATTGCTCGCCTACTTTCACACTATCTCTCATTTTTTAGTTCCAAATTGAAATCACCATGACCGTTCTGGTTCACGGTTCGATTATGATTTTGGAACGCCGGCTGTTGGAACGACACGAGCCGGGCCAAGTCTCGATTCAATGTGAACCGACAATTCTGTTACGGTTGGAACTATAACCCCTCTAGTTGGGGCACTGTTTGCTGGAACTCAAAATGTATTGTAAATTAATGTGTTAATAAACATGGATTTATTCTATTTGTATAATTGATTAGCCAGAATTATATATAATGCATAGGGTAGGATATAAGTTGAATTATAAATAGAATGGAGTCCCAAATAGGGGCCCCAACTTTGGATCAAGCAATCGCATATCTTGTCTTTGCATGCATGTATATATGAGTTGGAAATTTTGAATTGAATCTTTTATTCTAAGTCAAGATAATGTTTTTTTGGGACGTGGAATTTGTGTGCCTGCATTGAATGTTTCATTCGCTGACATTAATTAGGAGTTTGTCCTCTCTTTTTTAATAAATTAATACCAATAGTTATTCCAAAAATAGCTCGCATAAACCTAGTTTAATCCATAAGATAAGTGGATGACATGACATGAGCTAATAGCCTAATATTGTGGTATATATAGATCGACAACTTAAAGAAGGATAACATAATTAAGAAAAAGGAATGTATGAGGCCACAACTTATATATTCCGTTTAGATCAACCTTTTACTTCAACAATTAATTTACAATTAATATTTTTACTTAGTTATGGTTAAAAAACACTTTTATTCTCCTTCGTGCATGGGATCTAATTTGTAGCCAATGTAGGTGCCCTGGCTTTATGAAAGGTTTGTCCCACCCTTTCCAAAAGAACAAAAGGAAAAAAACATACATAATTAAAAGAGACAATTCCCAATTCCACACAAAAAAAAGGTGCAATGGTTCAAGCAAATAGGGAGAGAATAAGGGTAAGATAATGGAGAAAAATATATATTAATTATGAGTAATAGGAGTAACATAATTTGATGATTAGGTGATGCTAGAAAGAAAAAGGAGACAACCTTTCTCTACCACAAGTACAAATTTACTTATCTTAGTCAAATATTAACTTTCCTCATTACTCGGTGCTTACACACATAAAAGCCATAAATACATATATAAATTATCGACAATTTCATCGATACGCGTTTAATAAATTAGTTTAACTTGAGATATATTATGTATGAAGTGGAGCTTAAATATACTTGATTTATTATTATTACTTGAGTTGTGTGTATTAAATAGAAGGTGTACTTACCGCAAAAGAAAAATGAATCGAACAATTTTGTGAACGAATTAAAAGAATAAAACAAGTAACAATGTCATCCATGGGCAGAAAAATATATTAAACTATTTGTCCAAATCAATTTGATGATGTAAATTAGTATAAAAATGTGAAACTGTTTTCTTTGAAAAAATGTCGATAGTTATAATTGTACTGTGTAAAATTCATTGTTATGGTTTTCCATAATTTAATAATTATGAAACAACAAATTATGTCTGATTTGTATTAAACTAAAGGGAATAAATATGAAAAGAGAATCTCTACCGAAAGATCATCCAACTGGCTAGTGGTATAAACATAAATACAAAGATAGGATTCCATTCGAATATATATATGAGTTTCTTAATGTTGATCTTCATCTTACTTTTAAACATGAGTTCGATTTCTCTAGTTTATAATAATGGGTGAAGTACACTTTACTTATATACTACTAACCCTTTCATCAAAATCATCCTAAACTATCAATAGTTACATCAAATGTATGAATCATCCAAATAATAATCTCCAAATTGATATCATGCATCTCAAAATTCATAGGAAGAGTACATATATATAATGATTAATTGGATGGTTTTGTTATAATGTATGACGTAATACGACTGAACCCCTAATCCATCATGTATATTATGTCTTTTTATATCTCTCCAATATTATTTCGTGAAAAGAAATTTAATTAATACTGCATAAGTCAAGATTTAATAATTGTGCATAAAAGGTAAGAACGTGAAAGTCAATACCCTATTATAATTAATTTAATTGTAGCATGAACTGAGCCCTTATTTCATAATGCTATTAGTGGGGGTATGATTGGAGTTTTATTGCCTTCACTTAACAAAAAGCACATTAGCAAGTCAAATCCCAACCGTTTGATTTTGTAATTGTGCTGGGAAATATTTATAAGTGTTTTGATTCAGATTCCAATACCTCTCCT
>JAPKLX010000020.1:3730173-3746915 GCA_026898415.1 Leonotis leonurus | reverse complement strand
TCTCTCTCTCTTACTTTCAGTATTTCATATTCCTTGTTTATCATCAATTGAATACTGATTAATTGAAAAGAGAAATATTGCATTAAAGTTTTCTGAAACAAACGAGTAAGATTTAAAACCACCACATTCCGACACTTAAGATATTAGTCCATCAGTCAAACACTCAGTGTAGACTGAAGGATTCCTATCTAAAGTACATCTCTCTCACTGAAACACCTCCCTTCAGTTCAGGAGCCACTCAAAGTTTTTAAACTTGAAAAATCTGACTGGTGTATTCCCCCTCCCCCCCCCATACACTAAGTTCACTCGTTTAGTTCACTCGTTTCGGGACCAACAAATTGTATATGTTGTTGAGTGTAATGATAACTTGAACGAATTCAATTCTTACTTTTCTAAAAATAATTCATTGCTCTTTGCAGGTCACATACAATCTCTTATGTTATGTCATTAATCCTAACATAGTGAATTAAAAATCAGTTTAATAATTTTGAAGGTAGAATTCCTCAAACGATCAAAGCTTAATTAATATATTAAAAAAATCAGTCGAGGAATTATTTGAATACTCATAAGTCACAAAAAGTCGAATACAAATAATTATTTAGTATTCAAATATGAAACAAATTATTCGAATAATTTTACAAATGAATCAAATATTGTGATATTCGATTTGATTTGTTTACAACGGAGCAAGAGATCTTTTATGTAAACGTCAATATTTAAGACAATAACTTGTTAGCTTTTCGAAACTTAATTATTTCATGCATAAAAAAGAGTGTGCTTTCATTTTTTTAGAATAATAAATTTTAGAAAACACCTCTGTAAAGTTTGAAAGGTTATGATCACTTAAATATGTAGGAAGCTAAAGCCATTATTAATGTAATTAATGTAATTAATGTAATAGAATCTAAAATTCTGGCCCATACAATCGTAGACTCTAGACCCAATATGTGTACTTTAGAGAGCAACTCGAGTTTTAATGAATATTGACTATCTAAGGCTAACAATCCATTTTTCTTATTTATTAGAACAAAGACTAAGGTAACATATAATTCCTTCTTAACTTCCATCCCCAATTTTAATGCTAATATACCTAACAACTCCCATACACCCCACACAGACCCAGAAATATATTCATGCATTGCAACACAGGAATCACAAATTAGGGAAGCAAATTCATGCAATCAATTAACTTAAGCAGCAAAGAATAGTTGCAACAAATTTAAGGGGAAATTTTTTTCACAATACAATCATTAACATTAAGTTGAACATATATAAATTATGTCAAACCTCTTCTGCTTCTTTTTCATTTGCTCGTCAGCATATAATACAAAGTAATGCCTGTTTGAACACTAAGTGGTAGTCAGGGTTGATAGCCGATCTCGAGCCTCTCTTTAGTTTCACTGGGATCAGCCATCACAGGATTTGCCCATACATTTTAATCAAGATAGGCATATAATGACAGAGAATGAAATCCTAAATTCGTATATTTCAAAAGGCAGCATGAAAGAAGAGAAGCATGGCTTCAAATCTGAAAGGATACCAATGAGTTTACGAACAAACAACATTGATTTCTATGTGTATCTATCAAAAGTAAGAAGCCCTTTAACATTCACATTAAAGTTATCTAACCTACCCATCATATCAAGGTTGCACAAGATATAAAGATTATCAGAATGAGATATTATATTCTAGAACAATTCCTCCACAGTTGCATAATTATTAGAATGACATCACAAAGATTCCAAATGAACTAAAAAGGTTGGAATCTCGATGTAACTAAACCTATTCCATGACTGATGAAAAGAAAAAGAACTTCAATCAACAGAGCAACCAGAATATGAATTATAAAATAGTGAGCTTGTAAATACACTATAGCTTATCACCATTAATGATGATTAATGGTGCCATAGTCCTTGTATGCGCTTTCTAAATAAATATTACATGCATAAGACTTATCTTTCCCATCAGTATTAATTTAGGAACTGGTGCCATAGCATCATTCATATGGAAACAACTTTGAGATGCCTAACATTATGTAGTCACACAGGGCGTTCATGGTTCCGTCTGGTTAGTTTTGGACCAATTGCTTTTAACTATTAACTTTTCCCATATTTCAACCCATAAGTAAGGCAGGAAGTAGCAAACACAGCTAAATCAAGACAATTTGGATTTAGTTTATGTTGGATGGTTTGTTTATTTAGTGAACAAATGAAATAAAGTTTGAAGTGGTCGTTATTTGTTAATATTCAAACTACGAATTCAAATTATAGCTTAGTACTTTAGGATTTAATGTAATGCAAATCTGTACTTATGATACTATTAAATTTTAATAGCAATGAAAGTTTCATAGATAAAAATAGCTCCTCCGTCCAACCAAGATGGGCCACTAGAATGTTCACAAATTGGAAGAGCATGTGTCTACTGCCTTGTAGACTTATACTGTACATGTGTGAACAAACTAATAACACAAATGGCTAAAACTAATGAAACACTGCCAAACAAGATAAAGCGCTCTCTTTGCCTGCCCTAATCATCCCCAGCTCATTGTCAAAATGTCTCTACAAATTGGAATCTTATTGAAACAAATCCACCAGATAACTAATAGTTGCAGAAACATCTAAACGTTAATCCATAAATTGAAACAAATAATTGTTTTTAATTCAATTCATCAGCACACATAATGTAGAACTTATTCCAGAAAGGGACACATCCATTTCTTATGAACCCAAGAAAAGGCTCATGTTCTACTTTTTAAGAGCAATTTCAAAATAAATCTTTATTACAACAAACACAGGGTATAATATAAACATTCTCTTAATAGTATACGAGAGCTCCGTTTCATACTAAGGAGCCCTTAGTAAGGGTAACACATGACTGAATTACTCATTGTTCAGGACTCCAACTTAAGAGGTACATCAAGTTTATTCGACCAGATCTAAATCTACAGCGTCGATATCTACTCTTATCATTACAATCCGTGGATAAAAATGTAAATGAGAAAACTTCCACTTATAAAAGGCATTTCAAGTTTCATATTTCACATAACCTGGCCGAGAAGAAACCTCCTAGCTGATGAGGATTTCTTATTCTCACTGAATCCTGAATCTGACTCGTCATGGTACCACCCAACTGTTCTCTGAGCTTCTTGTACAATTTGTGAAATACCTATATCACAAAGCAGCAATAAAACCAGAAACTCATACAATTAAGTAAATAGAATTTAGAGAACAAATGTGAAACTCAAATCAACAACAAAAAAAAAAACTCTACTTTAATGGTTCATCCAAACTAAACCAACCACATTTCCAACTATCGATATGCACACACTCACACACACACATTTGGGGCAGAGTGGAAGTAAAGAGGAGATTCGACACTCGCGCATATCTACAGTAGATCCAGTAATCGTATAGTTCATTAGTGTAGTACCCAAAACAAACCCTACTTTATGCAATTATACGCATAAACCTTCCCTTAAACAAAATTTAATTCCGCAATTACATTTCTATCTCATAGCAGCGCAAGGCGCTTCAGAAAAGAAAAAATGGCATATTTTTTTTACGAAATAAACCATGATTGTTCAGCAGAACTGATACTTTTGATCATAGAAAACGAGGAAATTAATTTGAAGAATTAGAACACTGCAATAACCTCCAGAAACGGTTTGTTTGTTGTGACGGATGTCGTGAACGGTAGCGGAAATCTTCCAGTAGAGAGGCCTTCCGACATAGAATAGAATCAAAGCCAGCACCGCCAGCATGAGAAAGCGGAATGTGAGCTTGGCTGTAGGAGACGCCATTTGTGTTCACTCTCAGCTTCCAATGTGTCGGTGAAAGAGAAAGAGGAGAGAGAGAGAGAGTCAGAATCAAAGGCGTATATGCTTGTTTGGAAACGACACTGATTAATTACATCAAAACTCTTTCATGGCAAAAAATGAAAAACGCTCTTTCCTCTACTAGCGATATATGCTTGTTTGGAAACGACACTGATTTTCTTTTTTTTTTTTTAGGGAATGAAAGAACTAAACTAGTTGATTCTCTTTCGCCTATCGGCCGGCCGGCTTTAAGCAACCTTCACACTTCCATTCCTTGTAGAGGAAGGCTAACTGCTTGCTGGCTGGGAGCTGTATGAGCGGTAACGTCCACGTACGGCTCCGTGAGAAGGGCGGTGGAATTTCATTTAATTGTCTTGTTGTACCTCACTCTCGTCTTCAATGGGTTATGCTCTTTTTTTTTGGGAGAGTATGCCAATATGATCTTAATGAGGTGCGGGGCTTTGCATCTGACATTTGTTGGGCTTCTCGGGAGCCTGCGTCCCGACGTTTTTGTGCAATAAACCCCTCCGGCCGAAGACTAGTGGTAGGTGGTCCCGCGGAGCTTTCGGAAAAGGGTAGCCTAGTGTGTGTTGGAATCGTGGTGGTCAACAAGGTTTGACCCTATAATAAAGTGACGTGACATTTAATTTAAAATAATTAAATGAATCGGAATCGATCTACGTTGAGAGTAGATGATCGTAGTATAATTATTTCCTCGAAACCGATTCCCGGTGAGTGAGAAATAATTGTGTAAGGTTGTCACTTGACGAAAAGGAGTTATGGGTTTAAGACTCTTAATGTAAGAATCTTAATTACTGTGTGGGTTAAGTAATTGGATCAAGCCCGTACACACGCGCGCCGCCGCCGCCCGCCAGCCGCGCCCGCGCCCGTGGGCCGGTTGGGCTCTGCCTTTGGGCTCGGCTCTTGGGCCCGACACTTGGTCCCGGCACTTGGTCCCGGCACTTGGTCCTGACATGCGGTCCCGCGTGGTCCCGCACATGTGGCCTGGCATGAGGCTGGCACACGCCTGTAACTCCCGTAACGGCCCGCTCCATTGATGCTGCTACTGCTCGAGACGCTACCGTTTTATCTTTGGAGACTGCCGCCGTCAAAGGAAGCACTACCTTGGCGTTTCAGTCTTGCGGAAAGAGGAAACTCGACTCGGCTTTCGTTTGGTTTAAATTCTGTTTCTTTCAATTCAGTTTATTCCCGTTGTAATCTCACTTCTTCTCCAGTTTTCTGTAATTCAGTACTTCTGGTTCTAACAATCGCAAGACTGAAATTTTCCACTTTCCTGTTTCTGAATTCTGTTCTGTTCGGAGGAGAACTTGACGGATTATACAACTGACTTAATACTTTTCGACTTTAATACCTGTGCTGGAGATGGCGTCCTCATCTGCTTCCGACTCAAACAGTGCTGCTGCCGTCGCTTCTGCTACCACTGCGGCGACCATTCCTGCTTCCGCCTCTGCTTCTGCAACCGTGACTGCTGCTGGTGGGTCCTCGACTGTTCCTATAGTCGTTGACTCCACGTTTCCTTCATTCCAGGCGTCTGTCGCTGCTGTTGCTTCGAATCCTTCGGGATTGTTCAGTGGTTCCACACCTAGTGGCACTGTGGGTTCTATTTTCAGTGGAACCGTGGGATCCTTGAATGGACCTAGTGTTGGGGCTTTCGGGCACAACATGAGTGGCTCCCATGTGGGGGTTTCGGCTCCGAGGATGATGCCTCCTGCCGAGAAGCCTCCAAAATTTAGCGGAGCCGACTTCAAGAGATGGCAGCAGAAGATGCTGTTTTATCTGACAACTTTGGGATTCGCCGAATTCCTAAAGGAAGATGAGCCGCTACGACAACTGGCACACTGGAGACTATCTATATAAAAATTTTATACTAAATAGTCTAGAAGATAGTTTGTATAGTGTGTACTCTAATGTAAAGACCTCCAAAGAAATATGGGAGGCATTAGAGAAAAAGTACCGTAGCGATGATGCGGGTACGAAAAAGTTTGTAGTAGCGAAGTTTCTAGACTACAAGATGATAGATGCTAAACCTATCATGGACCAAGTGCAGGAGTTTCAACTCATCGTGCACGATGTCCATGCCGAAGGAATGGCTTTACCTGATGCATTCACGGTGGCTACCGTGATCGAGAAGCTTCCTCCAAGCTGGAAGAACTTCAAGAGTTATCTCAAACACAAACGAAAGGAGATGACTCTTGAAGACCTTATCGTGAAGTTGCGAATCGAGGCAGATGTGCGAAAGCAAGATCCTAAGGTGAAAGGGCCTATGGATGCTAAGGCCAATCTGTTGGAGAGGGGTGGTCCGTCAAAGAAGCGTGTTCGTCCAACCGAGAAGGGCAAGGGGAAACAAAAGCCATCTTCCCGAAAGTTCGATGGCAACTGTTTCAATTGCGGACGACCTGGACACATGTCTAAGGACTGCCGTGAACCGAAGGGCAACAAGAAGAAGAAGCACTCCACTCACGTTGCCGAGAAGGAATTCTCCGAGTGGGATGAGAGTGATCTTGCTGCGGTCGTGACTGAGGAAGTTCACCATGTGGAGAATGAAGGCGGATGGTACATAGATACCGGAACTACCGCCCACGTATGTGCCGATAGGAGTAAGTTCATCACTTAAAAAGCCGTTGAGGGGAGGAAGCTCAACATGGGGAATCAAGCTTCATCCGAGGTGGCCGGTCTAGGCGAGGTGATTCTCAAGATGACGTCCGGCATCCCAATCACTTTGAAGGAGGTGTTGCATGTTCCTGACATACGCAAAAACCTAGTGTCTGGCTCAATTCTAGTTAATAAAGGCTTTAGACTAGTTTTCGAATCAGACAAATTTGTACTAACAAAGTTTGGAAAGTTCATCGGTAAAGGTTATCTTACTGGAGGCTTGTTCAAGCTTAATGTATTGGCTATACGCCGCAAAGTGATGAATGAGAATGAAAAGGCATCTTCCTCTTACTTGATTGAGTGCTCTGACTTGTGGCATTGTAGATTAGGACATGTTAATCTAAATGCTATAAAAAGATTAGTAAACTTGGATTTACTAAAGATAAACGAAATCAACACCAACTCCAAATGTGAAGTATGTGTTGAGGCTAAACTATCGAAACTGCCTTTTCAATCAGTAAATAGGAGTACTAATCCACTTGAGTTAATCCACACCGATGTGTGTGATCTAAAATTTGTGCAGACCAGAGGTGGTAAGAAATACTTTATCACGTTCATAGATGACTGCACAAGGTACTGTTACCTTTATCTTCTAAGAAGTAAAGATGAGGCGATTGAAGCTTTCAAGAACTTCAAGACCGAAGTTGAAAATCAATTGAGCAGTCGAATTAAGATGGTTCGAAGTGATAGAGGGGGAGAATATGTAGCTCCGTTTGAGGAATTATGCAACGAATGTGGTATAATTCATCAAACGACGGCTCCTTATTCACCTCAATCTAATGGTGTTGCTGAACGCAAAAATCGAACCCTTAAAGAAATGATGAATGCTCTATTGATAAGTTCAGGGTTGTCCCAAAATATGTGGGGAGAAGCTGTTCTGACAGCTAACTACCTGTTGAATAAGATTCCACTTAAGGGTAAGGATGTTACCCCTTACGAGTTGTGGAAAGGGAGGAAACCTTCTTACAAATACCTTAAAGTGTGGGGGTGTTTGGCAAAGGTTGAAGTACCTCCACCAAAACAAGTTGCAATTGGCCCTAAAACAGTTGATTGCATCTTCATAGGTTATGCACTTAACAGCAGTGCATATCGCTTTGTTGTTCACAAATCAGAGATACCTGAAATGACTGTGGGTACAACAATGGAATCAAGGAATGCCATATTCTTTGAAAATATCTATCCCTGCAAGGCTAGGGATAGAAACGTTGATAATGAAGCCACAAGTTCAAAACCTGTGGATGAAGGTCCAACATCGCGAAAGCGACCAAGATTCGATCCAGAGAATATAGAACCGAGACGTGGCAGTCGAAATAGGACTCCGAAAACATTCGGCCCTGACTTCGTATCGCTTATGTTGGATGAAGAGCCAACAACCATTAAAGCGGCCTTTTCCAGATCGGATGCAGATCTGTGGAGAGAGGCTGTACAAAGCGAAATTGATTCGATAAGACAAAACCGCACTTGGGTGTTGGTTGATCTACCAGAAGGTTGTAAACCCTTAGGATGCAAATGGATCCTTCAAAGAAAGTTTAGAGCCGACGGATCAATTGATAAATACAAGGCTAGACTTGTTGTAAAAGGTTTTAAACAGAGAGGGGTATGATTTCTTCGATACCTACTCGCCAGTGACTAGGATAACATCCATTAGGGTGTTACTCGCGATTGCTGCCTTGCACAATCTTGAGATTCATCAAATGGATGTGAAGACTGCATTTTTAAATGGAGATCTTGAAGAAGAAATCTATATGGAACAACCGGAAGGTTTTGTTGTACCTGGCCAAGAAAGGAAGGTATGCAAACTGGTTAAATCTCTATATGGATTAAAACAAGCGCCGTTACAATGGCACTTGAAATTTGATGATGTAATGTTATCAAATGGGTTCAAGATCAACGAATGTGATAAGTGTGTCTACATAAAAAACACTGATAATGGATTTATCTTAGTGTGTCTTTATGTAGACGATATGTTAATTATGGGCAGAAATATCCAAGTAATTAACGAGACAAAAAACATGTTAAAAAGAAACTTTGACATGAAGGATATGGGGGTAGCTGATGTGATACTTGGAATGAAAATTCTAAGAAGATCGGATGGAATCAGTATATCACAATCTCATTATGTTGAGAAAGTGCTTAAAAGGTTCAATGCTTACGAAAGCGCACCGGTCAAAACCCCATTAGAACTCAGCGTTCACTTGAGCAAGAACCGGGGAGACCCGGTAGCACAAGAAGAATATGCGAGGGTGATCGGGTGCCTGATGTATCTAACTAACTGTACTCGACCGAACATAGCCTGTGCCGTAAACAGGTTGAGTCGTTACACGAGCAATCCAAGCAAAGAACATTGGAAAGCTTTTGTGAGAGTGTTGAGATACCTCAAATTCTCTCAACATTTTGGGCTAAACTATGGAAGATACCCCCAAGTACTTGAAGGGTACTGCGATGCCAATTAGATATCGGACACAAAAGATTCACTGTCGACAAGTGGATATGTATTTACGATTGGGGGTGGAGCCGTTTCTTGGAGATCCACGAAACAAACTTGTATAGCCAGATCTACCATGGAATCAGAGTTCATAGCTTTAGACAAAGTTGGGGAAGAAGCCGAGTGGCTTAGAAACTTCCTCGAAGACATTCCATGTTGGATCAAGCCCATGCCTCCAGTCTTGATTCATTGTGATAGTCAAGCTGCCATCGGGAGGGCAAAAAGTGGCTTGTACAATGGTAAGTCACGACATATTCGTCGACGACACAATACCGTAAGACAATTGATCACAAATGGGATTATCTCTGTCGACTATGTGAAGTCCGCGGATAATCTGGCGGATCCATTAACCAAAGGGTTAAATCGAGATCAAATGTTCAAATTGCTAGAGGGAATGGGATTAAAATCCACAAAATGAAGAACTGTCATAGTGGTAACCCAACCTTGATGACTGGCGATCCCAAGAACCTGGTTCAATGGGAACACTAAGCTATGAGAGTTCGTAGGAAAACACTCACCTACATCCATTCTCTAGGAAAGCAACTCGAGTGTTAAGAACTTGCCAAGTGGTGAGGTTAAGTCTTAACAGACTTTTAATGATTCTTTAGCTAAAGGGTAAGACAAGGTACTCTAAAAAGGAATCACCTATATAAGTGTGAAGTGAGGGCCGCTTCAAAGACAAACACTTATGAATCCAAAGAGGTGTCCAGGGCCAGAAATGGACACAAAATGTGAGAACGGACAAGGTTGAAATGTCAAAGGTGTTGACATCATTGTCTCGGTGCACGCCGTGGAGGAATAGTTCAATGCATAGCGCCACTAATCCGCCTGTGTATCTGATGGTGTCAACTACGGAAGGTTCAATGTAACAAACCACCTATCCTAATACTCTGATATTTCACGAGGACAGAGTTTGTGTCTGCATCTGCATATGGGTTATTTCCACTCATGTGGGGGATTGTTGGAATCGTGGTGGTCAATAAGGTTTGACCCTATAATAAAGTGACGTGGCATTTAATTTAAAATAATTAAATGAATCGGAATCGATCTACATTGAGAGTAGATGATCGTAGTATAATTATTTCCTCTAAACCGATTCCCGGTGAGTGAGAAATAATTGTGTAAGGTTGTCACTTGACGAAAAGGAGTTATGGGTTTAAGACTCTTAATGTAAGAATCTTAATTGTAATAAATCCCACATTGAATGTTGTAAGAACATTCATTAGGTATTTAATATGTTTAATTACTGTGTGGGTTAAGTAATTGGATCAAGCCCGTACACACGCGCGCCGCCGCCGCCCGCCCGCCCGCCGCGCCCGCGCCCGTGGGCCGTTGGCCGGTTGGGCCGGTTGGGCTCGGCCTTTGGGCTCGGTTTTTGGGCTTGGTTTTTGGGCTCAGCTTTTGGGCTCGACTTTTGGGCCCGGCACTTGGACCCGACACTTGGTCCCGGCACTTGGTCCCGGCACTTGGTCCCGGCACTTGGGCCTGGCACTTGGGCCCGGCACGCGGTCCCGACACTTGGACCCGGCACTTGGTCCCGGCACTTGGTCCCGGCACTTGGTCCCGACACGCGGTCCCGGCACGCGGTCCCGACATGCGGTCCCGCACGTGGCCTGGCACGTGGCCTGGTACGTGGCCTGGCATGTGGCCTGGCACGAGGCCCGCTCCGTTGATGGGCTTTGAATGGCCATTACTTCCCTGACGCCCCCCTCTAGTGGTCTAGCCCTATATATAGGGTCGTCATCTGCATAGTCCAGTACACTGAAACACTCACACTCTGCATTCATCATATTGCTGCACTTTGTCTTCATCTTCTGTCGAAGCTCTGTCCTGCTACCTTGTCCAGTTCGCCGGAACTCGATCAGTGTGTGGTGCTGCTACTGCTCGAGACGCTGCCGTTTTATCTTTGGAGACTGCCGCCGTCAAAGGAAGCACTACCTTGGTGTTTCAGTCTTGCGGAAAGAGGAAACTCGACTCGGCTTTCGTTTGGTTTAAATTCTATTTCTTTCAATTCAGTTTATTCCCGTTGTAATCTCACTTCTTCTCCAGTTTTCTGTAATTCAGTACTTCTGGTTCTAACAGTGTGTAAGCACAGCAATGAACCTCGGCGAACCCTCAGACGACCTATCTAAGATTAGGGGGGAGATCCTCAGTAGTGGTGACCCTTTCACTCTTCCACGGACTGATACATGTACCGAATGCTCATACGGGAAAGTTGACTCCTGGGTCTGGTTGCTCCGATAAATCCTTTCTTTCTCGTCCACTCAGGGGGGTGCGGAGACACCTGCGCGGATTACAGGTGACAGTTACAAAAATGGCGGGGAAGTTAACA
Source organism: Leonotis leonurus (assembly GCA_026898415.1). NCBI lineage: Eukaryota > Viridiplantae > Streptophyta > Magnoliopsida > Lamiales > Lamiaceae > Leonotis > Leonotis leonurus. The sequence continues at coordinate 3,735,611 of JAPKLX010000020.1, read as the reverse complement.
GTACCCGACGACATTCAGGGATGTATGTAGACCCATCGGGCAGGGATAATCATTCCGGTCCTGGGAGGTGGCGACCATTCTCAAGAACCAAAAAGACTGAGCAGGGATAATCAACTCTGTCCTGGAAAAAGCCTCTAAGGCCATCGCTTCTTGGTTCTGATTCACTGAACGATCTTTTTCGTCTTATTGAGCAGTTAGCCAAGCGGTTTTCTATTAAAATGAAAGAGTTGGGGTCCTTATCTTATTTTCTTGGCATGGAAGTCTCACCTATCAAGGAAGTATGACTAAGATAGTTTATCCCTGCGGGAAGCATTAGCACCTCAGCTCAGTAGTACGCACAGAAAGTCTACCTCTGAACTGTTATGGTCCTAGTACTGAAAGACGTAACTTCAGGAGTTTCCCTGAATGAATAGTAAGGCTGGATGGAATGAAGGGGAAGGGTTTACAAATAAATCAATCAAAGGAACCAAAACATAAAGATAAGCCTAAGTTCTAGGTCGATGTGGGTAGACGAGCCCATTTCTGATTTTATTCTTGTTCAAATTGATTATCACAATATTAAGTATTAATATGAATAGTATGAATTTAAGAATCCATACACAAAAATAAACGATAGCCGATAGGAAAATTTCATACTAAGCTAGAATTTATATAGTATTATTTGGTGATTATTATTTATGTTAGTATTATTTATCTTTCACTATTTTTTTTTGATAGTTTTTAATTTACCTCTTAATTTAATCATTAAGCTTTTACAGTTCACCCTGTTCAATTAAGAGATATAATTGTAGTCTTTTTTCTACTTAAGTTTCTGCCTAACCCAAGTAGAATGGGTATTGGGTATCAAAATACGTGTATTATACTATACAGCTAAACTAAGTGATGAATAATAAATTAATAAATTTTAATTTTTCGGATGCAAATTTTACTAGTTATCACATTTGGGTGTTTATTTTAGTGTACAATTTTAAGTATTTTTTTTAGTGAATCATATATTACTTACAATTTTGTCTAACTAAATTCTACCCTATCAAATAAAATTATACGTTGAATCATTTTTCTTCTTCTTTAATTTGACAATTTATAAATTTAAAATATTTAAAGTTGAAAATATACGTTTATCCTTATCTAATTTAATGTTTAACTAAATATTATTAAATTATTGAAAAAGAAAATAATAGGTGATTTATTTTTTATTTGAAGTCAAAATAGGTAACATAAATGCATAAAATAAATATATTATATCTATTAAATTGTATAGATATATATTTAATTGGATAATAAAGTACGTACTCAAATTTAAAATATTCGATCGTGTATTGTGTATATGAACTATAATTCATATTAGAAAACGAATATGCATTTTGGTGTATTACGAGTACAAGTATCCAAAATTTTAGGATAAGATATCCAATTGATATCCGCATAACAAAAAAAAAAGAAAGAACCGAATAACAAATTAAGTTGACAGACGAAAATGACAAAATAGGTAATAATTTGTGGAAGCAATGAGTAAGATATCTTTTAATATAAAAAATTGTAGTGCCCTTTATTTAATTTTCCACGAAGTTTGGACCAACATAGTGATATTTTGATTAAACATAGAGATGTGGTTCCAACCGTGGTGTGGCACGAGCTAGGAGTGGACTAGCCATAGTCAAATCACCATGTGACTCAGCAAAATCAATCGCTGCCACGTCACCAGAAGGCGGGCACCAATTAAAACTTTGAATGAGCCTTGCTAAAAGCATGGTGGTCATGGTCGAACCAAGCTTAATCCCAGGACAGCCTCGTCTCCCACTACTAAAAGATAACATATGCAATTCTGGATCGCTAATTATTACATTAGTGAATTCATTTGGAATGTGGCGTTCTGGCTTAAACCTAAGGGGATCTTCCCAAACCCTAGGGTTTCGCCCTAGTCCGAAGCAACTCAACATGACGTGGCTCCCTTTCGGTATGAAGTAGCGGCCACCTACGACGGCATCTGCGGTTGACACGTGTGGAAGGTTGAATGGCGCTACGGGGTGCAGTCTCATTGCCTCCTTAACACAAGCCTTGATGTAGTTGAGTTGAGACAACTCGGATTCCTGCACTAGTCTTTTCCGACCAACGACTCTGTCCAATTCTCTCGAGGCCGAATCAAGAATGCGTGGCTCGATGATCATTTCAGCCAACGCCCATTCAATAGCGTTTGATGGATTATCTACCGCCGCAAGCAATATTTCCTGCATGTCATCACCATTAAATATAGAACAAAATCTTGTAATAAATTAATGGGGAAACATTTACTTACGACATGACCCAGTGACCCTCTAGTGAATTTTATAAAGGTGGTACTCACATTAACTTGAGCTCTTATCTCTTGAATGGACAACAAGGGCTCGTTATTGGAGTTGTTGAGGGTAATCAATACATCAAGAATATCATCGTTGGTGTTTCTAACACCATTTCTCCACATCTCAACCCTAGCATCAATGATTGGATCTTGATATTTCCTCAAATGCTCAACGGCATTGCTAACATACTTCTTGTGTCCATCCAAATCAAACCTCTCCAAAAAGGGTACGTAATCACAAATAGCAAAGCCATAGAGATACAATAAAGTTTTGAACAATGCATCCGTATGTTCCTTCTCTTCCTCCTCCAAAACCCACTCACCATCATTACCAAACACACATCTCCTAATCACACGGCTGCAGTATAGCCTCGCAGCCTCCCTCACGTTCACAACCCCACCTTTCGTCCATTGCTTGTCGTACACGTCTCGAACGAGACGATCGGCCTCCACGCATCTTTTCGTGTGGAGGCGCTCGTGCATGCTCGTCGAGAGCACCTCAGACACCATAACTCTTCTCATTTTCTTCCACTGATCGCCGCCGGGGGTGAGGACCGCCGACAAGAAGCCGATGCTCGTGATCCTCGCCGACATGCTGTTGGGCCTCGTTGCCAAGACGGCGTCGTGCTCCTTGAGGAACTCACGGGCGAGGTCGGGGGAGCTCACGACGATCACGTGGGTCCCCCCGAGGCGGAACGAGGCGATCTCGGTGTCAAGGGCTTGCATGTAAGCGTGCATCCACCGGAATGCCGGCTTGTTTCTCACCATCTCCGGCAGGCACCCGACGATCGGGTAGCTCGGCGGTCCCGGTGGGAGAGGGTATTTTGGTCTTTTCATTGTCCTTGGGGTTGCTTTGTAGAAGAAGATTTTGGATAGGGCTAAACCTATTAATATTGTTATCAGCAATAACACAATTGTCATTGCTCTTCGTAATTAATTAAAGGATTCTGTTTGGTGTGTTAGGAATGACAATAGACAAATAAATTTTTACTTTTTGTGTTTGTAGAGGCATTAGCTAGGATTTGGTTTTATAATGGGAGATTAATGCATAATCTTTTACTTTTGCTAGTCCATATATATTTGACATAACTATATTTTATTCTTATATATGAATAAACTGGAAAAGTCAATTTCATAGCACTTGTTAATTTTTATTTCTAAGGTTTTTACTTCTCTTTTCTTGATTTCAGACTTCGGTTTCCTGTGTCTTGCAACTGGATTTGCTGTGACTATTCTCTGTACATATCCTTTTAGTTAGTTTTCTCTTGATCCCGAAACGAGTATTTTGATGTATGGGGGAATACATCAGTTTAAAATCATTTTGAGATTAAGAAGGTTTTTTCAATGAGAAATCAAATTTGAAAGAAGGTAGCCTCAGTGTAGAGTGTAACTTAAGGTAGCAACCTTCAGTCTATACTTAGTGTTTGACTGATAAATTAATATCTTAAGTATAATAGTGCAGAAGTGGTGGTTTAAAGGCTTAATCGTTTATCAAAAATCTTAATATTATAGTTCAAGTTTGCACTTAATCAATATTCAATTTATGCAATATAGAGTTAGAAGAATAATGAATACTAAAAGTAAATAGCGTAAGACACAAATGTTTGGTTTGCGTGGTTCAGAGATAAAAACTCTTACATCCACGAGTCTCGGTGTGAGTCGAGGGTTTCCAACTAAATGGATGTCTTACAGTGATCAACCTTGAAGGTTATAATAACAATGGAGTCTGATCACTTCCAGCTAAAGACTAAGTCTAAGCTAGAGTTATTCTTCGGTTACAAATGAATCGCTACTTAAGAACACACTATGAAATATTAAATAGAGTTTGAGTGTTCTAAGATCTGAAGTCTGAGAGTGATTGAAAGCTTGAGAGAGTTGAGAGCTTGAATGCGTAAGAAAGTTTGGTAACCGGTGTTTGAAGCGTTTGAAAAAGCAGGTTATTTATATGACACTCTTAAGAATAGATCCGTTGTGAGAGAGAGCTTCGTTTGTAGCATTTGAAATTCTTCTCGTTAAAATCGTCGTCCTTTTTATTATTTTTAGTGTCTGCAACAAGATTTGCTTCACCTACTGAGATCTTTTTCAGAAGTGAAATGCCTATAGAAAGTAGTATATCACTCAGTGGCAAGTTCTTAGTAGCTTTTAAAGTTTAGTGCAGAGCTTCAGAGAACGAGATCTTCATGCTTCAGTATTTATTCAACTTCAAAACTTCAGAACATGACTTCAGTAGAATGATTTTTTAGTATTGGTTTGTAGACTGAGTTATTGAAAACTTTAGTGTTGGTCCAAGTACTTAAGTCTTGAGTTTTTCAGGATAAGTATACATGCAAACTGGACTCTTTAACATATGAGTTCTAAAACAAAAATAATCACCAAATTTTAATTTGGACTTAATATATCTTTCGGGAAAGATTTTGAAATCTAAATCAAAACCTTTATAAATATTTCTCGAACATGTTCATTAGTTAAAATAATCTCATACGAATACTTTTTGTTTATATTTTAAGGGTATTTCCATTTCGTCACATGTAGTCATATAATATAAAAAGAAATAAAAATTATGATTTTTTTAAGGGGGAAAAATCAAAATAGCCCTTTTTTAATAAGAATCATAAATAATAATCTTAAATATAAAAAAGATAAATAATAGCCTTTTTTGAAAATATTAGACAAAATTAACCTTTTGCTTTTATTTTGCATATTTTTATATTTTAAAAATTCATCTTCTTCCATAAAATATTGAAAAATCATCGTCGTCCGTCGTTCTTCTTCTCCGGTCGCTCGTCGTCGGTGTAGGCAAATCATCGTCGCTCGCCTTCTCCTTCTCCGGTTGCTCGCCGTTCACCTTCGGCCGCTTAATTTTAAATTGTTAAAACACATGAATCCCGCAACCTCGAGGTCGCGGGTTTCGTGTGTTTTAACAATTCACGTAAAACACACGAATCCCGCGACCTCGAGGTCGCGAGTTTCGTGTGTTTTAACAATTCACGTAATACACACGAATCCCGCGACCTCGAGGTCGCGAGTTTCGTGTGTTTGTATATAATTCACGTAAAACACACGAATCCCGCGACCTCGTGGTCGCGGGTTTCGTGTGTTT
>JAPKLX010000020.1:3704418-3730073 GCA_026898415.1 Leonotis leonurus | reverse complement strand
GGCGAAAATCATATCACCGGACTTGGGAAACACACGAAACCCGCGACCTCGAGGTCGCGGGATTCGTGTGTTTAGCGAAAAGGGCATTTTTGTCCAAAATAAATAAAAAGGGCTATATTTTATCTTTTTTATCCGAAAGGCTATTATTTATCTTTTACAAACAAAAAGGGCTATTTTGATACATTTAACTCTTTTTTTAACTATACTCTCTTAAAATCTTAAAATGAAAATGTAATTATATTTACTTTTGCGTGTATTTGTGGTACCTATATCTATATAGCTATATTAGGCCATGGCCGTATAGTTTTATTTGTTTATTTATTCAATAGCATGAGTAACTATCTATATAGATATAGTTCTTAGTGCGGCAAGAAGAAAAAAATAATACAATGATTAAAAATTGCATGAATCTAGACCTAATTATATGAATAATTTATTATCTCAGTATTTCGATTTATTTATTTATTGTTAATTATAGAAATTAAAATAGTTAAATAATATGTAAAAGACAAATAACATGCATCAATATATAATAATATTTAAATTATAACTATTTTAAATGTAAATTATCACAACCCTTTTATTTATATTTATTGTAGAACATTACAATTGATATAGATGCTATGAAAGGTTTGAATAGTATTGATTCTATCATTTATACCTACGTACAGTAAAACAGAATACCACATATTAATGGTACGTATGGTTCAATACGATTCATATTATTCATACAAAAAAATATAAAAAATAATTATAAGAGTATTTTAATACAAAAAAATAATTTTGCTTGGCTATTTTGTATATTCACTCTAAAGTTTATCTATGATAGGCTAGTTTATAGTAGTGAGTTAAATCTCTATATGCGATAGGTCTCGAAAGAAATAAATTAATTACAAAGTGCTCAATAAGTATTTATTCCTACATTTTATTCACTTATTTTCGTTAGGTCTCAACTCGAGTTTTGTATAATGTTTCAATAGTTCGTCTGTGAATTCAATCCGGATAAGACATGTGAAAACACACTAGAATGAAAGAATAATGACATGTTATCAAGACTTGAGAATTAAAACCAAAAAACATAAACATGAATTGGATGAAAAATTAGCAAATAATTATATGAATCCATAAATTTGAAATATGTTTTACAAAGTCCTAAAATTGCAAAACGTATAGAGTCCTAAAATTGCAAAACTTATAGTTCTCATTATCAACACAATACTGAAATAAAATTGAAACAACATAAATCTCTCTATTGTAGATTTACGATTTTCTATTGTCAATCTTTGGTCTTAAAATCTCCAACAGAAAAAAAAAATACAAAGTAGATTAAATATTCTTACATCCATGTCCAATCAATCCAAATTGGATAGTCTTTTAATCGAGGATCTCTCACTTATTTATACTGGCCGAATACCGACCACCACCTTATTAAAAACTAGACAAAGATCAGTGCACGAGTTATGGGTTGTGACCTTATAAGCGTGAGATCAAATTAGATATCTCATACTTACTTCCTTCTCTTACAAAGCTTAATAAACAAAGCTATCACTACAAGAAATTTGGGTTATTGCGACACAAACATATGCGACATTATATTTAACTGTCGATAAATTACGACATTTATTATTCTAGTGTCGTGTATTTACGATTATTTTGCATCACTTAAAAATTATGACATACTTTTATGACACATATACAACATTTATGTATATGTCATTAAATTGCAACATTTTCATTGCAAAACATCAATTAAATGTCGTAAATTAATGACACGATAAAATAATGCTGCGTTAAATGTCGTAAAAATATATCAATTGTGCGTCTTATATGTATCGTTTTATAGTTTTGTGACATGAACTACAACACTTATTTTTATGTCTTTTAAGTGTGACAATTATTTGCGACACTTTCACAAAATAACGTAAATATACAACACATTAAAAATATTATTGTATAAATTCTTGTATATTTGTGTCGCATATCCTTTAATAAAATAATGTGACACAATTTTCTAATATATATGCAATGTTTATTTTATGTGTATTTATAAATATTTTTTTAGAAAATTAAACTTCACAATATGAGATTGAAACTTACGAGCCAATAAAAAATTATTACAAAAAAATATATCAATTTTGGGCAATGAACTCAATCAAATTAAGTCAGATATCCCTAAGTAAAATCTATAGATCATAAACCACACCATAATCTCTATTGAATATTACTTTGTTGTTCAATAGATATTGTAAACTAAGATCATATCACACGAAGAAAAAAATTAACCTGCCAGAGAAGAACTGAGCTATGTGTTGCTCTGCTTCGTATGCCTAGGTTGCGATTCACGAGTTTCACGAAGAAAAAAATTAAATTATCATACAAATCATTATCTTGAATAAATAAATACATTTGATTTGTCGAATTAAATGAATAAAAATTCTTGATATTTTTAAAAGGACTCCATTGTGTATTTGAATTATTTAAATAAAGAGGAACCCATTTATTTTAATAATATGAAGAAAGATGAACAGTTATTTTAATATTTAAATTTTTGGTTAATGGATCTGATCCCTTTAAAGAAAGAGGAACACAATTATATTAATATGAATTAGTAAATTTTTTATTTTGTCATAAAAAATTAATTTCGTAATTCTATTTAATTAAAATTAAAATTTTAAAAGTAGTGTGCAACTCATTCCACCTAAATTAATGTTTTAAAAATCAGACCGGTCAAACTGCTTCAAAAAAAAATGGATGACCTATAATATATATATATATATATATATATACATATATATATTATATTTATTCATATATGGATATTAATATTTAAATAAAATTTGTATAAGAGTCAATTTTAATTTTAAAACTTTATATATTTCATAAACTATTAGTTATTAGTTATTAATATTGTTAACAAATATACATGTACGACAATATAATATTTTAGAAATTTATGTTGAAAATGATCATTTTAAATTTAATAATGATAATTTTAATAGTTTTTAAATCAAATATAAATAGAGTTTTAAGTATTTATATATAAAAAATAATAATATATTAAGTTTAATAATTGAATTTGAATAAACAAATGTCTTATCTAGCTCAAATGATTAAGAAGTTTGTCACCTTTAATGAGGTCAAGGATTCGATTCTTACTTCTAACATTTAAAAAAAAAATTAAGGGTTCGATTCTTACTTCTAACATTTAAAAAAAATTAATGAATTGAGATTCCGGTTCACCAGTTCTTCTAGTTTAAATTGAAAGACCCCAAAATAATATAACCGAATTGGTTGCTTGGTCGGTTCGTAGTTAAATTGGTCTGGTCCGATTTATAAATTTGTATTATTTTGCGATTTATAATAAAAAAAATTGTGACATAATTTATTTGTCTTAAATTTATGACGCTATAGATGTCGTAAAAAACTACATCACATTATAATTATGTCGCAGATTATGATACGTCATTATAAATTATGTCACGCCATGTGTCTTAAATATGCGTCACTAATACTAATGACGTGTTGTGTGTCATAAATTTTATGCGACATTTAAGAAATTGAAGTATAATAAAATGTCATATATCTTACGTCACTATAAAAAAAAGTGTCGTAAAAATGCTACATCACCTTTAGTGACACAAGTTGACGTGACGCACAAAATGTCACAAATTTAATTTGGCGACATTAAAATAACAATTTACAAAACAGTTTTAATGTCGCAAAAGAACAATTTTAAGATGATTAGAATTATTACAATGTTTAAGAGCAACTTTTATATATATATATATATGTCTAAGGTTCTAATTGCTTATGATATAACAATGTCGGTTTAGAACAGAATCTTCAGAATATGAAATCTATATCTATGTACTATTTGAGAAATATCTTCTTGTTTCTAGCATTGGGTTTAACGTTAAAGGTTGAAAGATTTACTTTGACTTATGAATTTTTCATCCATTTTTTGAATAATAACTAGGTTTCTCATTTGAAAAGTAGTTATTGGAGCAGCATTAAATATGCATTAAATGCAAAAGTAATCGTTGCATACAGACTGTATTTATTGCCATTGGAATTTTTCCAACGTGATATCCGACATGGTCATTGGACAAATTAGCTTGATTCATTTAGGCATATTGTTGCAACCTTAGTGTGTAGCTCGTTGTTGATCTTATGTTTAATGCGGATCATCTAGTTTCCCTCCTTTTTGACATGGTTTGGGCAGGTTGAAGAGACGATCTCCTCTGGGCAGACCACCTCCTTCACCATATGAACAGATTAACTCTTGCTCCACTTGATTCGGTTGACTCTAACTCCATATGTCAGGTCGAGGATGGCAACTTGATGTCCAAGTCATATGGACAAATTGGTCCATCGATCTAGTCGACGCACTTGCTCTTGACATGTTATGCTCTAAAATATATTAATATATATAATATCTAGCTCTCTAACAAGTGAGTTGTCCTAGTTCCAACCGACTTATTTCCAAACACAATATATAAAACTAGATTTTGTTCAGTATTATCAAAACATACAAAAAGGTTTCTAATTATTACTGTATACGAAAGTCATGAATTGTGAGCCAAAGTTAAGACCGATTCTGGTGATGAGGATGCCAAAGTGGAAGATGGTCACTTTCCCCTAGGTAGTTACAGATGTGGATAGCATAAATTTTTTTTAAAAAAAATGGGATCTCATTTTAAATTTATGAGAAGAAAAATATAACTCACAAATATATCAAATATTTAGTCTTGATCGTATTTAAAAAACTTGCATGTTAAGCAAGAGTCAAAGAGTACTGATGACTTAATTTTTATGGACCAATGAGTTATCCCCACCTCATTTTTTTTACTTAGTACTTATTATATAAAAATTTACAAATATGATGTATAAATCTACTAAAAATATCAAGATTTTTGTCCCACTAAAAATTAAAAAAAATAAGGGTAATAATTTTACCCTAGTACATTTAATGTGTGGTGGCTACTCCCAAATCGATATTTAGGTGTTTAGGTGATGAACTAATGACTCCCCTCCTTATTCCTATATTCATTGAAATTATTAGCAAGATTAATTGAAGCCAAAAATTAATTAATTGCAGTACTTTTTCAGAACCAGGGTTGGCCTTATTTGGCAGCTCTATCCACACATTAAGAGTGTGTTTGTTTCATGAGATGAGATGAAAAAGGATAGAAAAAAAAAAGAAAAGTAGAATAATTAGTATAAAAGAAAAGTAGCATATTCGCCTTTAAGGTAAAAGTTCCTCTGATGGATCATCCTTTATAGTCCGGTTTTGTTCAAATGGGCCGCTGAAATCGATAAGTTGTTGCAACTTAACACTCCCTTCTAACGGCCGTTTAACGTCGTTAAGTAAATTTTATTTTTAGTGAAAATGTACATACTCCCTCCGTCTCACTTCATTAGTCCCGTTTCATTATTTTAATACACTCAGTTCAATATAAATTGGGACTAATGAAGTGGGACAGAGGTAGTATAATATAATATACGTGATATTTAAAATATGAGAAAAGTAGCATATCCGCCCTTAGGGTATAGACCTCTATGGCAGATCACCCCTTATGGTCCAGTTTTTGTTCAAATAGGCTCCTGAATTCGATAAGTTGTTGAAATAAAAAATTAATTTACTTAACAACGTTAAACGGTTGTTAGAAGAGATGGTTAAGTTGCAGCAACTTATCGACTTCATGGACCCATTTGAACAAAATCGGACCATAAGGGGTGATCCATCATAGGGGCCTCTACCCTAAGGGTGGATATGCTACTTTTTCCTAATATAAAAAGTGTAAGATAATTAATATGAATAGTGTTTAATAATGTGTTCGGTACGTAAAATAAAAAAGTTGGATAAATTAATATAGTCTTTGGTACACAAAATAAAAAAGTTGGATAACTCTAATATGTTGTTTGGTAGGTAAAATATCAGTACAAGATAAAATAATTTGCCCAATTTGAATTACTGTTGGAGTAAGATAAAATAATCATCCCAATTTGGTGGGATAATTAATTAGCCCAAAACAATGAAATAAGGACGGACCCTAATTTAATCTCAGGCCAGACATATAATTTCATTTTCCTACCAAACAATAGATCATGAAGACATATTAATTATCTTAGTTGTCTTCATCTCATAAACCTAGGGATGTCAATTTAACCCGAAACCGACAGGTCAGCCCGAATAGACCGACAAAAAAGGCGGGTTAGGGCCTAAATATTTTAGCCCCGAAACAAAAAAAGCCCGATTGAACTGAACCAAAAATAGCCCGAGCCCGATAGGGCTAACCCAAAAAATTAATGGGTTGGCCCGATTAACCGATGAAAAATAATTATGAAATTGAAAAAATATAATCATTTATGTCAAAATTGTGTCAAATTATTAATAATTTATTAGTTATTATGTAAGTTTATAGTGAAATAATACTTATTTTTCTATCTAATATCAAGTTAAATGTTTTTATTGAGTAAAGACGACATAATTTTTATTATAAAAAAATATTATATATAATATATATATATTTTTTAAATATTTTGGCCCGACGGGCTAGCCCGAAACCGAGTGGGTTAGGGTTAGGGCCGAAATATTTTAGCCCAAAATAAAAAAAATCCAAATGACCCGAATCGAAAATAGCCCGAAACTGAATGGGCTGATTCGAAATCGAGTGAGTTGGCTCGATTGACGTCCCTACATAAACCACACGCACCGTGATAAATGAATTCAGGCTACCATGCATCATTAAAAAATCATTGAAGATTTAAATATAATATAAAGTTGTGAAAATTTCTTTAACGAATGATGATAGTTATAGAGATTAATTGGAAATATCTTAGTGCGCGAAAAATCTATATAACATATTTACTAAGACTATTCTTATTGGTGACTCTCTTTTGACCTAATTTTTAAATAAATTATTCTTTTCTCACACTTTCATTGACACATGACATAATAAAAGAAGCAAAATGTCATAATTTGAGGGTGGCTAGCCAAATTGGATCGACTTTCAATGACTTTACTATTTATTTTATTTATTTAACTAATTTATCCTATTTGCATGAACTTCAACCAAAATTATATATCATTGTGGATAGTCTAATATGAACCATCGGAGTGAAAAGAAATTAAGATTAGATAAAAGTTAAACTATTGATAAAGACTTGTGGCGCGAGGAATGTATAAACTCTAAAGAAAAGGACCGTTGGAGACAAATTTTAAATAGAATAATAGTAAGTATAAAATGTCTTTCTAGATTTTATTTATCTTTTCATGAATCTAGTGAGAAATTTTATTAGTATGATAGTGATACTCTCTGTTAGGTTATTGCTGATTTTTTTTAACATGTAAACTAATGAATGATGTAAAGATAAAAAGTTAGTGCGGCTCATAACTTTTAAAAGATTATTTTTAACTATTTATATAATCAAATCAATTTTAGTGAGTTAACGTTAACAAAAGAATGAATAACTCTTTTGAATTTTACTGTAATGATAGAAGAGTTTAATGGTGCCATGCAAAATATTAATATTAGATGTGTCGAGCAATTAGATTTAACTTTTAAGTAAGTATTAAATTGAGAGATGCTTTATTACGATTATGTGATTTTTTTTTACTTGGTAGTATGATTATTTTGCTTGTCATTTTATTTGTTAAAAACATGATGAATAATGAGTTACAATCAAAATTTATGTGTATTGACTTCGATATAAAACAGTTAGAAGACCTATATCAATTTAGTTTTGTTACAAGTTTGACTTTAGCAAAAGGTAGTGCATTTAATATGAATATAGAACTGATTTTTCCAACAAAACATCGTACTTTTAGAAAAAATATTTGATAAGGGAGAAATTGTTGGAGTTTCATTATCTTCGAAAAAGACGATTATAATATTTCGAATTTGTAGATTGTTATCTAAATGTCGTAATTGTCTATAAAATATTGTTGGCCGTGTCTGTTATCGTGGTTGATATACCAACAAAAATTAAATGATTTGACAATTGTGCATATTGAAAAGATAGCATTAGAAAATATTGAAACACATATATGCTATTATTATACATGACTTTTCAAGTAAAATTCATTTTTATATAATTATTTATAAAGTTTTGTTTGTATATAAATATAAGAGTTAATTATAAAGAATAGTCAAACAAGATAACGAAAGTTAATTAGTAGCCATCAACTTAACACGATATAGATTCTAGCCATTTTAAAATTTTTGGGACAAATACATCATTTTTAATATTTTTTTCGAATTACAATTATTAATTTTTTTATAAAATATTTTTCTACCTAATTTACCGTAAATATCGTCTCCTCCCGCCGCATTCTATTCCCCGTTGAAGCTGCATCACTCCCCCGCCTTCTTCACCTCCGGGCGTCGCCCGCTCCGGCCGTATCATCATCTCTCCGCTGCATTCTTTTTCTCCAGACGTCGAGTTATTCGCTGCATGTCCCCGCCGTCTCATCTGAAAAATAATTTATAAATATTCAGATAATGTGTATGACTGGTATGATTTTAGTGATTCATACCATTCATACGTAAACTGTGTAAGTAATACTACATAAGTATGAAGAGTATGAATCATACTTAGAAAGTGGGATTCATACTCAGAATGCTAGAAACGTAAAATATGCAAGTATGAATGGTATGATTTTAGTGATTCATACCATTAATACGTGAATTGTATTAATATTATTATATGAGTATGAAGCTTATGAATCATACTTAGAGCGGGATTCATACTCAAAATACTAGAAACGTAAAATATGTTAGTTAAAAATATTTTATATTAGTAAAGTATTTTTTGAACTAAAAGGGTATTTATGACAATTTACATTGAAAATGACTAGAATTTATATAATATTATGTTAGTAGTTATTATTTATCTTTAACTATCTTATTTGGCTATTTTGAATTTTGTCTCTATAAATAATATATTTTGCTTGTTTTTAAATAATTTATAGCATGCATTCTTGATTGTATATAGAAGTCCATTATTTTTATTATTGGGCCATGGATCCAATTTTTGTTAGGAAAGGCTCAGATAAAAGGCGACACTAAGAAATTAAAGATATATTCTTCTAACAAAAATAATGACCTGTCCGCGGCGACGGATAGAATAAATATACCCGTAAATAATGTAGTGTGCTTTGAAAATAAATACTACCTCCATCCACAAAAGAAGTTCCACTTTAATTCGGCACGAATTTTAATAAAATGTATTGACTTAATTGGTAAAGAGTAAAGTAATAGTAAAATGTAGTTAGTGGAGAATGAGTCTCACAAAAGTTAGATGATGGGTAAGGTATTGTGAGTGGAGAATGTGATCCACATACATTAAATAAGAGTGAGTAAATTAGAGGGATTGTCAAAAATAGAAAGAAAGTGAAAAGAAATTTGGTGGACGAATTAAAAATGAAATGTGAGAAGAAACTTGATGGACGGAGGTAATATTAAATTTTAATAAAAAAATATTATTAATTTTCATTTTCCAACTAAATTTTATTAATTAGGATTTAATTTAATATTATGCAATAAAAATTAATAAAAAAATCAAAAATTATAATGACTTGTATGTTGATATGACATTACTTGGCATTGTCACATTAACCGTGTGGACGTTAAGTTGTGTGCACTACTTAAAATAGATCGATCCTAATTCTTCTAATTTAAGGGAAATAGTAAAAGATTATATTTTATTGTAATTTATATTATTGAAAAGATTAGGTTAGTAGTGTGACAAAGTGAGTTGAATAGTAGATCTTTCTCTCCATGTTCAATTTCCCAACCTACCAATCATGTGACTTCCCTCGAAAAGTGCAATGATGGATTAACCAGCTTTCCTTACAAGGTTCCATCTAATGTAACATAGGATATATTTCTGTACATTAAAATTGACTTAATTTAATTAACTTCGTGATATTTTTTTGATTAAATTTTGCCACTTTTAATAGAACAAATGGAGTATTATATATATGTTGCAGGAAATGTAGATACCAGTTAAAGAAATAGATTATAATAAATTTAAATTACATAGTCGCGTAAAATTCAAATTCGAGACATATTATCTTAACATTAACTTCACATTCACTAGCTCAATACAAACATGCTTCCATTTTTTAATAACTATGTTCAATCTAAATTTGAAGGATTATATGATATAAAATGCAAATGGATATAATAAAATATATTATAAAAACAATGAAGAAATATCTAACTTATAATTTTCCCTGACGATATGCTATCTTCTGAAACTTGTGCATAATAGCATCATTAGGATTTATGAACATAACTGAATACTTCTTTTTCAATATAAACCACCAAATTGTTATTCATCCACTCATTTGATTGAATGATGCACACCACAAACAATGATAAAACTGAATCTTAAATCGAATCTGTTGGGAAGTGGACTCCAGCACCTCCCGAAGGATGGGTTCTCCATGTATCGTACCCGAGAGAGCTTATGATAGTGCGGTCTACATCAGTCTAAAAGGGCATGCACTACCATTGTTGACGAGAGGTTAAATGAATTGATTAGTACTACTCATACCAACATGGTGCATCAACTTTTCAGGTGACCCCTTAATAGAAACTTTATGAATTGATGGGCGCTCCTGATCCAACAGAATCAAACAACAAAATTTAAGAAAAAAAAACCCTATTAATTTAGTAATTATTGATATTTTTTAATATTATAAAATTACTAGAATATAATATGTATTTCTAGTCAAAAATGAAGGGTGACAATTGACTTCCCTTGCCTACACTTGGATCCATCAATGATTATATCTCATGTTAGTTTTTCACTCACCAACAGTTATCATAACTAGTGTTCAAAAGAATCGGAATCATCGGAATTGAACCATAATCGTGGTTTCAGAGATCGTAATTGTACTCGAGAGTTCAATTCTAAACCATAATTGTGTAAAGACAGTTCTATTACGATTCTAAAAATTCAGAACTGTAATTTTTTTTACCTAATTCAAGACATAAACTGCACTTAAAGCAAATTATTATGCACACAAATAATATAAGTCACTGAAGCAATACATACTTAAATTGAATTGGAAATTCATATCATCAAACATATTCAAATGAAGCTCAAACTGTAAAAAAAATCCAAATATTTTTATAGATCAAGTTGAGAAAAAAAGGATGGGAATGGGATATATGCATGGCTGGAATGTGGTTCAAATAGTGTAGTTTCCAACTAGACTACTAAATATGTGGTTCGAAACAGAAATCATTCAAAGTGAAAACATGAAGAACATGGCTGAAATGTGATATCTATAGCTAAAGCCTAAAGTTAAGTATACATGCACATTCTTAACCACAGATATTAGTAGAAAAACCTCCTCCTTCTCCTCACTGGTCTAACCAGGGCCGTGCTTTCCCTGTTATCCGGAAAATCCCAGCGTGCTATCTTGCCATCCCATGACGAGCTCACAATCATGGGGTAGTAAGGATGCCAGCTGCAGTCGCGCACGGGATCCTCATGGAAATCGAGTTTCGCAACTCGTCCTCCGCTCAACTACGAATAGAAATCAAATTTTAGGTATTGAGTAAGATAAAAGGAAAGGATAAGAAAATAGTACAGTTCTCACAATCAACATCACTATAAAGATGTTGATTGTGAGCTTACAGGAAAATATCATATTTACGAGACTTCTAGTTACATTTTGGGGTAATTAGGTTTAAAATACGAACCTTGTACAGTTTTCCCTACGAACTTCCATTTTTTTCTCTAAATATACGAATTTTACGTTTCTTGTGAATTTCGAAAATATTTACAAATTCAGCCAACTCGAAACTGATGTGGCAACCAATACTTGTTCACATGGACATATAATTTTCTAATTTGAAGGGTTAATTTGCTTACATTGGTTTAAACTATAAAGACAAATGTATGGTAAAAATCAAATGCAAAATCAATTTAAACCAACAAACTACAAAGGACGCTTGAAGATATGTCCATGTGGATAATTATGTGTCCCACAACGGCTTCGATTCAACCGGATTTATAAACTGTTTAGATCCTGGGAAAATTGCAACAGATATAACGTTTCTATGTTTCAAACTAATTATCCCTAACATTTCCAAATATGTTGCCAACCTTTACAAAATAAAAACTACCTATTTGAGTTACTACAAATATTACACCTGAAAAATGGTCGTACCTTCGTTCATTTTTCAGGTAGTAGAGATTTGATTCGATGTTAAATTTTGTAATAAGCATAATAGGACAAGCGCTAAATTGTTATATGAAACTTTATGACTATGTAAAAAAAAATGAATAAATGCAGTTTGTGCAAAACATGAATGACGCCAAACTCAATAGAATATTTTTCTTGGTTGTTATTAATCAGAATCGTTCAGTGCATTTTTTGGAAGCTTACTAGAAAGCAAAAAAAGGTAAAGAATGCAGGAAGGGGTTGTGTTGCAGAGAAAAGGATAGAGTACGTACCACATCATAAACATAAACGCAGGAATCAGTTGATCCTGTATATATGTACCTTTGCCCGGTGCTGCAGATTTAGAATCGAAAATGACAAAATAAGTTGAAAGTGAGAATACATGCCATCATAAGCCCACAATCTAACGAGTATTAAAGAAAAGCAGAGTAGCAGCAATTATGACTAGTTCACAAGCAAGAAAAGATAAAGTCCATGCAGTACACTCTACGATGATAGTTATATTGTTAATAATTGTTTCTTCACAACCATCATGATTGAGCACATATATATAACATTCAAATCAAATAAACTGAATGCATTTAAAAATTAAAAGACAGTTTGCCAAGCAAGAATTTGTATGCGCTGTTGACCTAAGCATTGCCAACTGAAACATTTAGACGCAACAGAATAACATAATGATAAAGTAGAAGCTCAATACCTGTATGCAGGCGAGAAATAACAGCGTATCAGAGTGCGCAAGACCCTATGTCCTTTGTACGTAGCTATTGACAGGTCATCATTAAGTCTCAAATTTCTATCCTCGTCTGGATATTCCATCCATCTATAATCCCATTCAGTATGTTGAGAGTGACGTCGACGTTTTGGCTTGCTGAACCAAGAAAACAAGAATTACACTCATCACTATTTGTTATGAATTTAGATAAGCAATAAGAAGAACAGAAATGAGGAAACCCAAAACGGCAAAAAAACCATGGGAATAGGATTAAAAAGGTTTAATCCCTCAGGCCCCAACCACATTACAAAAAAATCCGAAGTCGCACTACGAGTCTCTATGGCTCAACCTAAACATCCCGTGTCACTAATAACAACACATAGATAAATAAACATAAGAAAGAAAGAAAAAAAGATAAACCAAGTTTCAGAGCCATCTTGAAAGTTGCATTTAAACTGAAAGTGCATTAATCAAAATGTCATATAAAGAGGTAATATCCAGTGCATAGGTATTTAGGTGTATCCAGATTCCAGAAAAATCCCCTAGATATAGATTTCAGATTAAAAAACCCTAATTATGGATCACAAAACATAAATACAAAATAGTTAGAGATAATTGAGGGTTAATCACCGTCTGCACAGTGCATCCAGTTACAAGTGAATCTTTGTCACAGTTGAATTGTTCCAAGAAACATAAAATAGCAGCTTTAATAGTGAATATTGACGTACTAATTGACATTAGAAGACATCTTCCTTATATCCCAGAGTTTGATCGTTTGATCTTTCCCATTTGAGATGAAGTAGCGGCCATCTCCACGGCTATCGATGAATGTAATGCCTTCTAAGTGTCCCATCAGCACTCCAGCAGCTTGACCTCTGGTTGCAAGGCAACGCCTGTCCCAAACCTGAAAAGACAAAAAGGAAATTTAAATATCTAAACATTCAAGAGATGCTCATGCAAACAGAAAATATTCCAGTGCATGCACTGAACAGCATTGAACATCAAAATGCAAGTTTGAAAGACACGAAAATGATTATAAAGAAATAACATTAAGAACAATATTGCAAATTGCAAGTTAAATCACAAACTTATACCCTGTTTCAACCTCACTTTTAAACTTTGGCATAATAATGCACAAACTTTGTATTTTTGCAATTGGGACATTCCCAGTTTTTACTGCATTTGGAAAGATGATGTGGGCGTCATCATACACTCTTTTATAGTAGACTTTCTGGCCATTAGGCTAATGACTTCGACGTCGCTTTAAGCTTAACTAGGCACAAAGCCCAATCTTATTCCATTTTTATTTGTGCTTAATTAAGTCAAAGTGATGTCGTTTACACTCGTTGGTGGCCCCATCATTTTCCCAATAACTGATATGTTCAAACACGCAAAAGCCTATGCAGATCCATATTGACGACCTGGAAAATTGAGGGTTAACTTCGATTGCAAAAATTACAAAGTTTGCCTTTATTGCCAATTTTTAAAAGTGAGGCCATGATTGCAAAACAGATATAAGTTGTGATCTATCACGAACATCAAGTTCGACCAATTCTAGAATGACAAATAAATATTAGTACTTTGCAGAGGCGATCATCGCTTCCAGAATATATGATGTTGCCACTTTCATCAGCAAAGCATACAGAATTGACATCAGCCTGCAACAAAACAACCAAATCTAATTAGCATCTCTAAGATCTTAACGGGCATGGATTTATGACTCCCGGAAGAGAGAAAATTGAATAAAAATATTGTATACATTTTGTAAACCTTTCAAACTATATATGTGTGACATGCTGAATTTGAAAAACTAATCAAAATATTTGCCCTAATCTCATTTTCATTTTTCTGTTGGCATGGTAGGAAGAGGGAATGTTATGATTCAGCTAAATTACACAAGGATGAATATAATCTACATAGAGTAACTTAAACATTTATAGAAGCGACTCCTGAATTTATATGTATTCCTATTACATCTATCAGTATCTCTTATTTTCTTAAGCTGTTGAACAGGATTTAGAGCGCTGACAGCAGCCACCTACAGAATCATGCTCCCTTAAAAAAAATGTGCTTTCAAACTTTTCCGAACGATGCTAAGAGCTGCGATTTGAAAACTAGGAAGTACATACCCGATGAGCTGCGATTCTGAGGCTTAGCTTTCTTGCTTCAAGATCATATACATATATTGCATCGTCACTGCTAGCAGCGACAATTTCTTTCCCATCAGTAGAAAACTTAACAGAGAAGATGCCAAAAGAATAATCCTCATAATCATTAACGTTAGCTGAAAATTCAAGACCTTCATGAACCTCCTGAAGAAAGAAGCAAATATGGCTTAATCCAATTATAACTAAATGTTACCAATAAACTTAATTCTTTAATATTTTACAAAGAACCCAAGAAAAGTTTCATTATTGTTTTACATGCCAATTCTGATGTGATAAAAGCAATCCAGTATTCAGGTATAGGGACCTTTGAAGTCTTATGACATGATGTTGCAATATATGTGCTATGCATTTTAAAAAATCTTGTTATAAGTAGAAAACTGTCACGAGTATTATAAGAATCAGATAATGAATTTGGCATGCCTAGTCAATATCATTTTTAGTGTATTTAAAAGGAAAATGTTAAAGGAACTCGAAATACGAACCGTCACATTCGCATGAGAGTGTTTTGTACCGGATCCAACATCAACTATATGCACAACTGGGGAGATGCTGGAATAAACCTGTGGTGATTACATCAAAACCAAACTTGATAAGAATTTTTCACCACCAAAAAGAAAAGGAAACATTTTGCAACTATTTCACGAGAAGCAAAAGTGATCACAATTCATAAACCTCATCAGCAAAATTGGAATTATCCGATTTTCCATCATATCCTTATTAAGAGAAATTATATTGATTTGCTTATAATTCAAATTTTAACAGATACAACAGAAAACAGGTTTAACCAACTTCAACTTCACCTCCATATATTTTGTGCAATGCAGTCTCACACTCTTATGGAGCCAGTGCATTACTCCAGTTTCAATTTCGATATTTATTTCTACATAATATGTAAAAATGTTCAAATAAAAGAACCTCCATAAGAAAAATAGTAGTCAAAAGCTGCCTCTTCTCACAAATGGCGTAAATCCTTCATAAATACTTATTTGATAGAGGAAAACAAAAGGCCACACATGAAAAACGTCTACATAAATATAGAAATCTTACAAGAAAACGACGATCTGGTGACAGAGAAGTATCAGTGATAGTCCACCTCAAGCTCCTTGCACGAATGTCTTTATGAATTTTCCATCCCTGGTCAACGTCATATATTTTGATATGGCTTTCCTGTCGAAGAAGCGAGGAAACACTCATCAGTAACCGAATTACTACATGCAGAACTTTCAAACATATACTAAAACCATTTGCAATACCTGAAATCCAGCAACGAAAAGAGAACCGTCATCTGAAAACTGAGACACGTACACACAACTCTTCATCCTATCGATCACAGAGGGAGTACTACGTACAGGCAAATACCGGCTCAAAACATGACAGGAATCTGATAAAGTAAACCTCCCTCGACCGCTGTAGTTACATTCTCTACCCATCATCATGTCGACAGGTGAAACGAGTCTTCTTGTCTCTTCGGGCAACACCCGCCTCAGATGCCTATGTGGCGTTGACCTTAACTTCGTAAGCTGAGCAAATTCACTGTCAGTGCAACCTTGTGGCACGTAGCCAAAGGATACTTCGGGATCATTGAAGCAATCTCCAGGTCTAATATATTTTCTTGGCCCACTCATTTTCCAGAATTCTTCTCTTTTTCTCCTACTAACCAAGAAAAGAAAAGGATATGAATAAACTACTATACAAAGCCCAAACTTCACTTAACCTTTTCCACACCAAAAAACATACACTTAACTCTCACTTTCTACATGCAGAATCCAAAAACCTTTACACTTGTACACACACAAAAAAAAGTCGTAAACTCGCATTTCAAAACTGTAAACTCATCAGTTCTTGAAACTACAATTCATATAACTACATCCGATTGTAGAAACAATACAACTAAAATTCTATAAACCAATACTAGACAGAAAAATTAACCTAAAACCGCAACAGTGAGACTGCACATACAAATTCTATAACGAAATCGGAAACACATATGAAATATCCATCACAGCTCACAGTAATCACGAAGAATCAACCAACAAGATTAGAAAAGAAAAGAAGAGAAATAATGGCCTCTTACCAAAGTTTGCAGGTTCAATCAGTAGCCGTAAAATCCCTCACTCCCAACAAAAGATAGCAAGAGGGCAAGAGGGCAAGAGCGAAACGACACTTATTCACGCAAAAGACGAAGCATCAAAATTTGATGGTGAAATAAATAAGAGCCGAGACGTTTTTATACCTTAAAAAGGGGAGTCAAATGGTGAAAAAGGATAGGGGAGAATCAGATATTTTTAGTGTTGGTAGGATTTCAGATTTTTCAGGGCAAATTTCTTTCCTTATTCGGCCGAATTGTGATAGTATGAGTGTGTGTCTGAAGTGATGAGTGCAATCAAGGCGGGTAGCTTTTCACAGTTGCTTCGAGGTGGACTGTAGCTAGCGCGCGTGAGGTCGCGTGGCAAAATTTGGTCCTAGTTTGGTAGTAGTAGTAGTATAGGTATATTAGAGATATGGTTCTAATTTTTTAAATTTCTAATAGAACCGAATGGAACCAATACTATTGTATTCAAATTCGGTTTGTTTAAAATGTAAAGGCTCAAGTTTTGAAAATTAAGCTCAAGTAGAGACGAGCAGTGGGTCGGATCCGGATCAAACCGGACCGATCCGCTAGAATCGACAATCCAAAAATAATTTAAAAGTGGACCAACTTGGACAAAAAAAATTCTTTGGACCGATTCCGGACCGATCCAAACCCGGACTATAGGTCCGGTCTGGGTTCGGTCCGACCCGTAAAAAAATAAATTAATAAAAAAAATTATTTCATGTTATATATTACTTTTTTAATGTTAACCAACAATTTTTGAAAAAAAATCACTTAATTAAACATATTTTACTATTAAATTTCTCAATTTACAATAAAAATATAAACCAAAAATTAATTTATCACATAATAATTTATTAATTCAATCTCAAGTTCATAAATAAAAATAAGTGTGAAAAATATTTTATATATTTCTTATTAAATATATAAAAATATTACATATATTTTTTATTTGCATGGGTCGGTTCTGGGTCTGAACAGGTCTAGATCCGGATCGACCCGTTTCTTCACCAGTCCTAAAAAAAGATCCAACCCGGACCGTTGCAATAGATGGATCGGTCCAAATTCAGACCGAACCCACTGGTCCGGGTCGGTTTTACGGGTCCGGTTTGGGTTTGCTCACCCCTAAGCTCAAATCTAGTTCGATAAATAAACATCGAGTTCAAGTTTGACTTGTTTATTATTCAATTTAAAAGTGACGTCGAACTCGATTCAAGTTTGTTAAATATTTGAATTAGAGTTCGTATGTAAAGTTTGCGAACTATTTAAAGATCAAGTCACTTTTAAAATTCAAAACAAATTTATTAACAAAATTCGTGAATTATTCAAAGTTTAGCTTTTTAAAATTATATTTAAAGATGTTTGCTTGAATCAAAATACTATTGTCCGATTAGTATGAGTTTATAATGTTGAGGCATGAGTGATAATGAAACAATTATTTCATCTATAGAGAATATAAAGTAATTGATATTTTACACTGCCACTTGCCAAATAGCAACGTGTATAATCCTACATTACATAATCCAATACCATTTCCATCACTCTTATTGCATGCTCATATTTCTTGCTTACAAAAATCAAAATTGGAGAAAGAATAAGAAAGAAAAATCAAAGATTATTACATTACCTCCTACAAATTTATCTCAAGTAATGTTTTTTTTCTTCTTCATTTTGAAGACTTGAGGGAGGCTTGGATTTCTTCAAGAGTTTTCCCTTTAGTTTCAGGCATAATCTTAGCCACAAACAGTATTGTTAGAGCACAAAATGCAGCATAGATTGAAAATGTACCTAAATTTTAAAAAAACAATCAAAGTGTTAGAATTAATGTTTCTTGATTTTTTTTTTTTATGAAATAACTAGAAATTAGGTTCTTACCAGTAGAACTCCAACTCATCATGTAGTTGAAGGTGTAGGAAACTAACCATGCACCTAACCAGTTCACTAAAACTACTAAGCTCCCAGCAATACCTTTTATATGAATTGGGAAAATCTGGAAAAACAAACAAATAAGCAAACAAACATGAATGAACTAAACACTAATGATGTCTCAACAAAGAACCTTGTATTAAATTTATTTTTTTATGCAAAGAAAAATTGGAAATATCGAATACCTCGGACATCACGACCCAAGGAACCGGTCCCGTCCCTATTGAAAACGCAGATATGTATACCTGATCACATGCAGTTGGAAAAAGAAATAAGAAAAAAATATATCTTGTGTGCTAGTATTAATTTAGCTCATCTTACCAGTACTCCAGAGACAGCAATGAATGGAACAAATTGAGGAAATAGAGTTTGGTCCTAATATAGAAATGGATACATTTTGTTAGAAAATTAACCATTTTTAGCAATACTATGTTGAAACAAACAACCTTAAGGAAAAATGAAGCTCCTGTCATAATGCATCCAAGGCATGTTCCTGCTGCTGATATCTGCAAATTTTGTAAAACATTAATTCTTTTTTTTTTAGAATATTTGCTAATGTTTGAATCTGAAATGATTGCATGTAAATAAATACTCACCATGAGAAGTGGCCTTCTTCCTGATTTATCCATTAGTATTGCTCCAAGCACAGTTATAGGCACCTGCAAAATTAATTAATTCTTGTATTATAGTTTAATATTACATCTAAAGATATACTATTATAAAAGAAAAATGAATTAAAGGAAACCTGAATTATGGCATATGCAATAGTTCCTGCTTTTCCTGAAGAGAAACCTGCAGCTACAAAGGTTTCACTAGAGTAGAAGCCAATTCCATTTATACCCCCAAACTGCTGAAACACCATTAATCCAACACCAACCTAAAACAAAACAAAATCAAACAACAAGCCTTTGTTAAATCATACTACTACATTATTATATAAGCTCATGCTCATCAAGATCTCGATCCTTACTATGACTGGACGCGTATATTTGGGGTCGAACAAATCCAGAATTCTAACTTTAGGTTGATCTTGAAGAACATCGATGCTAGTCTGCACAAACAGCATCCATACTTAGCCAAGATAAACGCGTTGCATTAAAGAAACTTGAGCAAAACATTGAGGAAGCAAGGAGATGTACTTGAATTTCATAGGCTTCTTGCATGATATTAGCATTGTTTCCACGAAGTCTACGCAATGCTGATTCGAACTCTTTCTTTTTGCCAACTTTAGCCTGCAAGAAGCATAGTTTATGGAACAAATTTTCATTTAAAACTTTCCTTTTTGATCAGATCTTTTGAGACTTGTGATCTTTGTAGCTAAAACTCACCAGCCATCTAGGCGATTCCGGGATGAAAAATAGGCCAACAAAAATTAGGAAACAAGGGAGCAGTCCTGCATATATCAGAATATTTTAGGACAGGTTCTTGAAAAGTAATTTTCTATCATAGTTTGCAATGGTGCAAGATTATGATTGAACTCACCAATAAGAGCTAATGTTCTCCATGTTACAACTGAGCCAATAATGTATGCAGTTGATCCTCCACACACAATCATAAGCTGCAAAAATATTTCAATAAACACCATTTTTCTAACTTATGATTTTCACTCTCAAATACACAAATTAAGGTCTTTCTTCTGACCTGATTCAGTGTTGCAAGTCCGCCGCGAAGATTCTTAGGTGCGATTTCAGCAATGAAAACCGGAACCTATGTTGCATACATAGTTGTTGTTCATGTGCTTTTAAGGCCGAAGTTTGTGTGATTTAGAAGAGAAAAGCTTACCACATATGAGAATATTCCTATGCCATAGCCAGTGCAGAACCTTCCAACATCAAGAAACAGAGCTTCCTGCATTAGAATCAAGAACAATGTGGATAAAATTAGGTATCAACCAAATAATACTAAGAGCTATTGTAAGAAATCGCGCTAACCATGGCGAAATACACTGCCAGCCACCCTGTGATGCAGAAAACAGCTGACATTCTCATTGCCTATCCCATGAAAAAGAACATGAAAAGAATCAAGAATTCTGCTCTTGACTATAGAATGAGACCAAATTTGAAGTTTGTAACAACAGAAGTCTTGAAATCTTTATTTTTAAGTACCCCTTTTCGACCAATGAAATCTGCGAGTCTACCACTTGTGACTGCTCCAATCATGGCACCAATAGTGATTATGGACCCAAACATAGAGAACTGCATAAATATAGGTTAAAACTCACAAAATTTTTGAACTTTGTTTTTCCAAGAAAATGTGAGATGAACATCAGAAGAAAAATTATTACCTCAGATAAAGATAGATTCAGTTCTTCCCTTATAGCTGACTGAGTAGGTGAAGAATATCCCACCTGCAAAAACAAATTAACTTGAGCTAAATATTTTACTTTTTGGGTTTGATCCCTCTTTTTCTTACATATATATTTGATGATTCTGAGGTGCCAAACAAGAAGGCAAAACACAAATTTAATATTGAAGAACATAGTACTTACACATGTTCCAAACTCGAATGATCCACAAACAGCAACGCAAGTACTCAGCAACACCATCAAAATCGAGCCGTTTTCTTGATCCGAATCGAGATATTCCTCTTGATGAATGAAGGGCTTCTCAAGTTGAGCAAGGCCATCCTCAACATCTTTATGTTGATCAATAGTAGTCATGTCTAATATTTAGCAACTGAGATTTAAGAAAAAGAATGCAAGAGAAGAAAGAAATGGTGGCAAGAACTAAGAAGTGTCAATAGCTAGGTGCACTGCATGCAAAATGGACTTCATCTCTACATATATACATGCGTTGCAAGCACACACACGCACGGATATGTGTGTGTTGACTGGCGGATTTACCTTAAGGGTGGATTTTGAGTTATATATATATTTGCATATTTTTAGGAGGGATTATATAAAATAGCTAAAAAATTTATAAAGATAAATAATAGTTACAGGCATAATCATATTTAAGTTATAGCCATTTGTAAAAATTGTTTGTATAAAAACACCCTTATACTTATTTTTTATATTTTTAAGTATAAATAGTATGAATCATATTATTCATACGTAATATTCAGTTTTATTAATTAAATTGTGCATATGTATGAATTGTAGTGAATAGCATTCATATCTTTCATATCATTTGTATCATTCGTACAATTAAATTTAAGTAAAAGAGTATTTGTGTTAATTTACATTCAAAATAATTATAATTTAAATATTTTTATGTTTGTGGCTATTATTTGTCTTTTCCGATTTTTTTTTTTTACTATTTTATATAATCAACACTATTTATAACTAAATATAACGACCCAAAATTTTGTATACATATACAATATATAGTGTTTTTAAAATTTTATTTTTCATCTCAACCCAAATCAAAATCATGAATTCGCTTTAATTGTGTGTATGTACATGCAATGCAGGCTGCAGTTGTACTTGTTCAATCTTAATGATTAGGTGATAAAAAAACAAAGAGATAGTTTTGGTCTTAGATCGATGTGTACCTTTTCAAGGGTGGGGATTGGAGTTCATGTGAATTGAAGCTGTCACTGAGGTGTGATCTTGTCAGCCCATGATATTTCATATGGGAAATTTGCAATAATATATATGTATACACATCTTTGTAAGCATATTTTGTTTCTTCTGCAATATGTAAGAAACAATTATATTCTGCAAGAAACATGTGACTGCATATTATGCTATATTGATGCTGATATTTATCTCAAAATAATTGCTCTATAATTAATACAGTAAAATAACTTTACAAAGAAATGAATCGAATGGCTATTTATACTAGCATCTTGTTGATCTAAATGCAAATGTTCGATGTTCAAATCTTAGATGAAATCAAATTTAATAATTGGCATCACAGCTCAGTGCAATCTTTTCTATTGATTTCTACAAATCAAGAATCTGTGTTAGTTCAAAGTGAGAGTATTTTTTTTGTTGGGTTGTGTTTATAAGAATCTCTTCGATCAATGCTTACAACCAGATTAAGTTTATTTTCCTAATTCAGCCACTCATCATTTATGGCCATGTTTGATTTATTAGATAATATAGTATAAAAATTCAATCTTGAATTTTTATCTAAGATAAAACTTATCAATTGAGGTAACTTAAAAATTGAAAATCTTCGTACTAGCTATACTAGATAATTTATTCTCTAAATTTAATTCTAGCAACTGAACAGCCCTTATAAATACGAATTATAGTGTCCCATCTAGAATTCCCACTATATCATAATATCAATGCATTACATACATAAATTTGATGCATAATTAATTTATAGCATAAATTATATAAATACCAAGTTTCCAAATTGATGCATTCCTATCTAATTATTTCATTTGATACATTCTTTATATATATATATATATATATTCAATTTTAATTTAATTTATATGCTTTAGTTCAATTTTATACTTCATGTTAAATTAAAAATTAGGATACAAATTTTATTCAAATAACTACTTCATCCGTCTTACTAAAAGAGACCACAAGGATCCAACACAGAGACTAAAAAAGTAAAAAAATATTGTGTTTTAAAAAAAGGACGTTAATATTTTAAAGGTAAAATATTTTTATTTTTTAAAAAGTGACATTTTTAATAGGACGGTCCAATAAAAAAATATGATCACTTTTAGCGGGACAAATGATTACTAATCATGATTAATTATATTATAATAAATTTTTCATGTTTAATAAATGTTAATTGAAGTGATTAATTTAATTTAGAACATAAAGTCATGTAGTATATAAAAGTTGAACATTAATTAGACCTGATTCGTAACTATTTATTGGTAAGGAAATAATGAATACGATTGAAACAGGAAAACAGTGTACTATATATTATAAATATGCAAAACAACTCGTCATGTCTTAAGATTAAGTTTTTGACTGTTTCACTATTTTTTATGTTTATTTAAGAAAAACGGCCATATTTTTTTATTTTATTTGTGTAATGTTTTGATGCGTGCATTAATTGTCATTGTAAATGACAACTTTGTTCCAAACCAACTTGGCCTAATAAAACGTCTCTTCATACTTCAAATTTAGTTTTAAAACTATAAAAAATGAAGTGATTTAATTTGTGAAAAAGACTCAAAAGAAAAAAAAAATTATGTACGTACACTAAATAAATTTACTTAATAATTAATAAACACTAAAAGAAAGTTATTAATTACATGACATTACTACATTACCTATATACACAATTAACTTGTGTTCGTCCCACGTAGGTCGTCATGACAAATTCTACTATTTATACATACAAATCAAACATACTAATTAATATAAGGGATGGTTATTAAAATATTCATTTGTTCTAATTAAAAATAAATCTAAATTATTCAATACTTTTAGATTAATGAATTAATTTATTTTTGCTAGATTAGTAGCTACCGAAATCTTTAAATTAAGGGGTGGTGTATTATTTATGGTATAAACCTTAATAGTATTAAATTTATTTTTAGATTTTGTCATTTTGGTCCGTCAACAAAAAAAAAGATTTGCGCTTCAAACGTTTTAATTATATTAAGTGGACTCAATATACTCAATACAAACAATCACTTAAAAATAAATAAATTAGATGAGTCTCAAACATCACTCACTATACACTTACACAAAATCAAAGTGCATAATTAAATCTCGTGTCAGATCAAAGTGTAAACATCTTTGGTGGATGAAAGGATTATTATATTATCTTATATTTTTTTACTTAATATATACTCTAATCAATAAATTCTAATTAGAAAGATAAATTTATATTAAAAAATATAAGAAAGTAATTTTCATATATGTTTTTTAAAAATATTGGAGAATAGGTAAGAACAAACTATCGAATGACAAATTTTATATTTTTAAGTGATAATATTTTATAATATGGTGAAAATTACAAGTATACATTAAAAAAACTAAATAATTTATAAACAAAAGTTATCTTTTAATCTATACTATTAATCTAAATAATTTAACAACAAAATTTATTTCTAATTAACACTAGCAAAATACACATTACACTCTTATTTGTGTGTAAATTTATATCTATGTTACCCTATACTATGTTCTATATAGATGAGTCATTTTTGAATGATTGAATGATACGTGCAACTTGGAAATAGTTATACAGCTGAGCTAGTGCGACTTTTGCAGTTCAAACCAAATTTTTATTTATATACCAGAAATGAACAGACAATCCACCTAAATTTAATCATTATAATCAATCAAACTTATCTTATTCAAATTCCAAACGCAACCTTCATTACTTTTGCATTAAAATAATAATGGAAAAATAATTCAAATAAATATATGAACTTATTCTCAATAGTAAACTCATCATGCATGCATGAGAGGCAATTTTTTCTCATTATATTAATTATATAGTTATTTTACTATTTCAATTCGTACTTCTAATTGTGAGTTAGTATATTATCTAGGATGGCAATTGACCCGCGGATACCCGAAACCCGCGGGTATCCGTCCAATTATTCGCGGGTTTGGTGGACATTTCGTACTCGCGGGTACGTTCGTGGTTGAAAACTAGTACCCGTTTAGTTCGCGGG
>JAPKLX010000020.1:3674749-3704408 GCA_026898415.1 Leonotis leonurus | reverse complement strand
GGTTGAAAACTAGTACCCGTTTAGTTCGCGGGTACGGAAATGGTTTGGCCATATCCGCGCCCGCCCGACCCGATTGTCATCCCTAATTTATCCATGCTTATTATTTTCACAAGTCTATCATGTTTCAACCTCAATTTGACATGAAATATGTATAAACGCCACTTAAATGATATCGTTTTTATTATTTCTAGAAAATAAAGAAAACTATGGTTTTATAAAAAAATATAGATATGTATGTAGATGATGAATTGATTGCTGTTAAGAAATCAGTTCCTAATTAGAACTATTAATTAATTAATTAATTAATAATTATAATGTTGCAAGTTGCATGGTCAATCAAAAATAGTGTCTATGTAATCGTCACCTTGTTTATGACTCCTTTTGCCTGTGGTTTGCAATAATTAATTAATTAATTAATGTGAAATTGGGAGTGATCCTATTTGTTTCCTCGTCTACTTGTTAATCATTTACTCACGTCTTCCAAAACCATCATTTTCATACTCTCAAATATACTATTTTAATGAAAATAATTTAATCAATTATATTAGGGAGAAAATTACAAATACCCACTTTTCAATTACTACATCAACAAAATATTCAAAGTTAAATAAACATTAACAAATTACCCACTTTATGTTTGACTCACACACCTACTCAATTAATTACACACTCTCTCTCTCCCCTCTACCCCAAAATACCGCCCCCCTCTTGCCGCCCATCTCTTTTGTTCTCTTGCCGCCGGCATATCACCCTTCGCCACCATCTCCGTTCTCCTCCCAAGTTAACTCATCTTCGCTGCTCCATCTCACTAGCTGCTCCATCACCAGCTGCCACCATATCACCATCTCCGTTCTCTTGCAGACGCCATATCACGCTGCTCCATCGCGCTGCCACACCTCCGAGCCACCACCTCTCAATTGTCTCTCCAATTGCATAATGGACGACTCCATTGAAGAAATACCTGAATCAATTCAGATAATTAGCTTGATACCATTGATTTAAATTTGAATTAGTGTACTGTGAATTAGTTCTAATTTTTATAGAATATATGACTGTAATTTAGGTTTTTACACTATATATTGCCTTATTTCGAGCTATATTTGCATGATTGGATTTAGAATGGTCTTATGTTGCTTCCTGGATCAATACCGCCCGGATTAGCCAAAATGTCGCTCGTAAGGCTTACGCGGGCAGCATTTACGTAGGCAAAGAATTTTCGGGCGGTATTTAGGTATTCAAATGCTATGTATTTTTCTGATTTCGTACATGTATATATTGCATTCTACATTCTTACAGATAACATCCTAATTTTTATATGTTGCAAATGATGTATATACATGTTTAATTATGATTTTTACCCCTAATTTTGTATTATATTGGTCTATTAAGTAGTTTTCCTAATTAATTGTTTTAATTATGGTCTCCGAGCGTCCTTGGTATCGTAGACCGAACTCTATTGATCGAATTTCGATACTGAACACATACTATCGGATTAGCATACTAGAAGATATACGGAGCACACTCCTTGAGGTCGGGGGTTACGATTTACTTGACTGATTCAAGGAGGGGCCTTTCAGACACTTTATAGGGTGGACACCGGGCAGCGTGTGTTCGTTGGCGCTCCACGGCATAGTCGCTCGGTGCATTTGGTCCGGTATCGGTATTTGGTTCCACCTCAATGGGACTGATATTGAGTATACGATACGGGATCACGCGTTGATCACAAGGCTGCGATTTGGGGGCTCTCAGTTCGACAGCACGCATCCCCACGATCCGAGAGGCTTTCGGCTTTTTGAGATGGTATGCGGTGGCGGCCATTTGTCCGGAGCGGATTTGCTAAAGCGCTTCACGAAGCGCATTCCTCCCTACGATGACGACATATATCTAGGCTTGGCCCACGTGCTGATGGCTTCGATTTTCATCTTCGGGCATGACGCTCATAAGATGGTATTCCCGTGGTTGTGGACTCTTGCCTCGGACGTAGACACATTCTACTCGTACCCATGGGGAGCATATTCTTTCAAGATTCTCCAAAATTATTTGAGAAAAATTCCGGATAATCAGAAATATCATTTCTATGGACCTGCCTGGTCACTGATGATTTGGGGGCTCGAGTTGCTTCCCGGGGTGGGGAGTGTAGCTGGGAGGTATCTTGGTGACGGATTACATCTGAGATGTCTTCGGTGGAATTTTCGAAAAGCACCGGATCTTCCGGCATCGGCAGATATTCGGATTTTCTACCTTGATTTGTCGGTAAGTTAAAATTTTGTTTTAATTCAATATATGAATTTAATTTACTTAAATAATATTTTAAATAATTGACTATTTCTGTATTTTTTGCAGTGCTATGATATTGAAAACATCGTTATGGATGACGTCGAGCCGTCCCTACCTTATGTGACATCGGTCGACTTTCCGAATCCGCTAGCGGTATTGTATGCTCCCTTAGTGAACATTACGGCGAGGTCCCAGCATATTTCAGGCGATCAGCGTCGTGTCAGACAGACACGACCACCTATTGCTGTTGAACACGTCTCCGGTCCTCGATCTACTCGGACTACGAGGCCTGTAGTGGACGAGCAGGCCGTTGAGCACACCGACCACACATCTCGCCCCCTCGACGTCGTGTCGACAAGGAAAAGCGTGTCAGAGTACAGATGACTGATTCATCGTCCAGTAGCAGCAGAGGGCCTCCTCCTCAGCCGAGTGCAGATAGGGACTACATACGAAAGATCGTTCGGGATGAGGTTCGGGCTGAGGTTCGTGCATCTAAGGCACGGATATGAGATATTGTTCGGGATGAGGTGCAGGCACAGATTACAGCTGAGGTGAGCAAATTAAAGACGTGGATGAAGGAGATGTTCGATTTGATGAGATGTGGCGGATCACGACGCAGTTCTCCGGTGATAAATGCTCGGAGACGTAGTCCGCCCATTATAGACTCGGGTCGTCCGTCTCGTGCCGCTGACGAGGATGATGGTTCTGCTCGGCCATCTACTGCATTTCCCGAGCATATGGCCCCTACATCAGAGCCCGAGCCCATTACGGACTTGCCACACCTCTCGGGGGTCGATGCTCCTTTTGTGACCTCACATCGGGGACAAGTATTTTTAAAATTATTATGTGATTTAATTTGTTTTATGTTTTTAATATTAGTATTTTCTAATTAACTATTTATTTTAATTAAAGTTTACTAGTCGTGACAGGTCGGATTTATCCGGAGAGGGGAACGACTACTATAGTCTAGAAAGGGGATATCGCCCTCCTGTATCCCCTCCATTTCCTTTTGGTGTGTACGATAGATTCGTAGAGTTTTTGAAGAAACGTGATTATGAGACACTTGAACTCAAAGGAAATGGGGCTTTGAGTGTTGGAGATTTGAAGTGTATAATGAACTTGACCGAATATTTCTATTCAGTGGTAATTTTATTTGATTATTTCTATTAATTACAATATTTGTGTAATTTATTTTATTTTATAATACTAACCAAATTTTTTTGTATATAGACTGTAGATTTGTACATTACTTCACTTCAAACAAGACTGAGCGACAATTATATGGTGTATCCGACTCACGCCTGTGATAAGACTGTGATATGCAAGACTGATTTTTTTGTAAGTAAATTTATTTGTTTTATTTGCTTTATTTGTGAATTTTATTTGTTTTGTTTGTGAAATTTATTTGATTATTTATTTTGTGATATTTATTTATTTTGTGATATTTATTTGATTATTTATTTATGATAATTATTTGTTTTATTTATTTGTGAAATTCGTTTTGTTTTATTTATTTGTGATATTTAATTTTGATATTTTGTTGTTTTATATATGTAGTTAAGGTTAGCGTTTGAATTTAAAAAATTTATGGACGCGAATAGAGACTCGGTTCGAAAGCAAGACATGGTTGCCCACATAAAAAACAACTAGAAGCCGTAAGTTTGTATATTATTTAATTGTATGTGATATTCACGTGCTTAGTTTCACATCATTTCGTAGTTGTGGTTTCGTGTATGAAGAGTCGTACGCTTACAGTGTACGACTCTAATTATCACGCAATTACGAATGAGATTCAGCAAATGAGGCTTAGGGGCTACTGGGTTTCGAACCCAGGCCCTTTTGGAAGGAGAAGTTATAGGGGCGAGAAATACCAGTCGAGCTATTGCTCTCATTCGTTAAATTCACATCTACAAATCATTATAAACTTATCAATTGCAAACAATACAAAAACAACATATAAAACAAATGAATATTGAATATATTGAATATTTTTTCATAAAAAATATATTGAATATTTTGAACCCAAGCCCTTTTAGAATATATTGAATATATATTCATAACAAATTAACAACAAATAAGTTTTCATAACAAATGACAAAAACAAATTAGTCTTCATAATCATCATCTACTTGGGGGCAATTCGGACTCGTATGTCCTGTGATACCACAATGAGGACATGGTTGTCTTCCTCTCCTACGTTTCCCAGATGTTTCCTCTCCTGATCTATGTCTACTTAGTCGAGGTCGACCCGGCATTCGTATGACTTTGTTTGGCAAAACTTCTATATTTGCGACATTGGCTGGTAGGACCCAATTATTTTTGTGAGGAACACATGCAATGTGTACTCTGTAGGCGTCCATCATCGCTGTCTGTTTGTAAAATTTTGCTATGAATTGAGATATATTCAATCTGGCATTCCTGTCGCAAAACAAATGTAATTAGACGATATAATAAATTACTAAATATCAAAATTTAATTATTTAAATTATACACTTACTGAATTGCCGCGACTGCATGAGAACAAGGAATGAGATCGATCTGAAACTCCATACACTCACAACTCCATGCATTCAAGTCTACAATAACTGACCGCGTACTCGTCTCAACTTTAAAGGTATTAGCACCCACACGAGTTACGTTGTACGCACGAGATCTATCAACTTGCAGTCGCGCCTTTCGTATAATCTCTTCGGGATATTCTTGACGATCCCGTGCAGCTTTCTGACGTCTATCATCAAACCAGTTTTTCAACACAAGTCTCAATGCCTCCTCAAGAGAACAAATAGGGAGACGTCGAGCCCACAACATTGTCTTATTGAAGCTTTCAGCTGCATTAGATGTTAGGAAGCTATAACTTCGCACTGGGCACATCGATCGAGCCCATTTGGGAGGTCCAACACTCATCAACTTCTCATAAGCAGCAGGCTTTGAAGCCTATATGACAATCATTCTTTTAAAGTATTCATTCTGCCTGTATGTAAAAGCAGCTCTCTGAAATAAACCAACAGTGTTCTTTCCAAACCGTTTGATCTTGCCGCTAAGATGATAGTAGCATAAACCATGTGTTGCTTCGGGAAATACGACACCCACGGAATGCTCAATCGACACATGTTGATCGGATACGATCAATGTATTTGGCGTACAACCATAAGCTTTCTTTACTCTGGTAAGGAACCAAATTCAAGACTCGTGATTTTCGATCGGCCCAATCCCAAAAGCTAGTGGGTAAATCTGTTCATTCGCATATTTCGTTATTGCAACAAACAAAATGCCATTGTTCTTCGCATTTAGATGAGTGTCATCTACAACTATTACGGGCCTCATACACAACTCAAACCCAGCTCTACAAGCTCCAAGAGCGACAAACAGATGTCTAAATCTATTGTCAGGACCAACATCAAGATCAGTGATCGTACCTTGATTCATCACTTCCAACATATGTAGATATCCAGACAACAATTGAAATGATGCATCATACTTACCGTATATCATCTCAAGTGCATGATTTCTTCCTCTGAGTGTGACAACATACTTGATATCCATACCGAAACACCTCCTCAGCTCCTCCTGAATAACCTTCGGTCTAATGATATCTTTCACATTTCGCATTTTCTTCGCAAAGAATGCGCCAATCCACCTTTGAGTGTACCTTTTTCGGACCAAGATTTGAGATATCATCAAGACAAGTGTGCTCAGCACGAAACTCGGATATAGTCCAACAACCTCCGTGACAATGAGCACGCACAACGAACGGACATCTATCAGACAACTTACAAACCCAATGCAATCGATACGTGTTTGATCTAACAACTCTGTACTAAGCTCGGTTCTCCATGTTCCACAATCCAGCCGCAATATTCAAGTCTTCCTTATCATCGAAGATCGACCCATCACCTAACTCTTCGAGTATTGGATTTTCTTTAGTCAACACGTCGGAGGTCATAGCATTGAGGGGAACCATAGGAACTATCCAATTTCTTAAAAACCCTTCTCTATTAGTGTTGTACTCGACGTCACTATCCACACTCGGATACATCATTTCCAGAACTCTTCGCATGCCCCCTGCATCATGTATCCATGCTGCAAATTCGGCAAACGTAGCACTGTTCATCGCAGGACCTTATTCTTCTTCTTCAAATTCAGATGATGAAGAATAATCTGAACTCATAACATAATCTTCATCATCATTGGCATCGTCATCATCACCACCACCACCACCATCTTCTTTGCCAAAACCGTCACCACAAGTAAAGTTGAGGTCCGGAATTCTCGTGGATTCATTTCTGCTACTCGATTCAGCTCTCATATCCACATACACTATAGGTGATGATTGACTCAAACAAAGTCTTCTGACTTCATCATCAGTGGTCAGTTGAGATTTGATAAGTCGACCATTCTTCGATCTTGACAAATAGAAGACATCATACTGATTTGCATCTGCAATTGACATGTATTCGATGCAGAATTTTAAATTCGTGATCGTGACATAATTATTTGGAAGAGGTGCAATCTGCTCCTGACCACCCGTATAAATACATCCGTCCCAATAACCTCCGTATTTCACGTACACGGGTGTATAATCTGTCATCTACAAATAAAGAAGGAACGTAATAAGCAAAGAGAAGTAATAATGTATCTGTTAAATGTTTAAATTACGTAATTGAAAACAATTGTACATATATTCGAGTGTAGAAAATATATATCAACAACATAGTATCAATACCGCCCGTTAAATATTAACGAGCGCAAATACCGCCCATGTGGGGTCACAAACAGTATTTGCTCCGTTCCTGGCGGTATTGATTCTGGCAGATTCAGAAATAATGATTAAATCTAAAAGCATGTATGCCGCTCGTAAATAATGTAAATACACAAATGTCGCTCGTATTTAAGTGGACGGTATATACCTCTAATTGGACTGTATTTACATTCTATCGAATAAAATATGAATTAAGAAATTATTACTTGAAAATATTCTGAAAAATCTCTCTAATTTGCTCTTTTAAGCTTGATATCCGAATGTGAGATTGAATGTAAAGAAAACAAAAATAACGTGAGAGAGAGATGTGAGTGGGCGTATGTGAGTAATGTGGAGTGAGTAACGTGGAGAGAGAGAGGAATCTTAGATAGGTGAGATTTAAGTTAGCCAATTTGACTGCACAAAAATCGAGTAATGAAAGAGATGAAAGTCAAAAGTGGGTATTTTGTTTATATACCCTTAGGAAGTGAATATTTTCTTTATTGTGATTTTAATAATTGGGTAGTTTTAACAATTAACACATTATATTATATGTTTTCGAATTCTATAATTTTTTATTTGTAAATAGTATGTGCATGTTCTTTAATTATATATCAAGACTTCGTCATTTGCATATATACTATACATGCAATTACGTATTTTTGTACATTTGCGATGAGGATATAGTCCTTGTTGGAAAGTGTAGGTCTATTATATAGTTTGTCCTTATACAATAGTTTGCATTTGAATTATATTGTTGCTTGTTTTTTTAACACATAAATTAATGAATAGTTGTAAAAAGATTTGGAGTGTTAACATCCACAACTTTTAAAGAATTATTTTTGTTACTTTTAAAAATAAGTTAACAATAATTGAGAAATAAATTATCATTAATAGAGGTAGTATTTCATATCGCGCAATAAGTACGTGAACTCAAGCTCAATACAAGCAGAGACGGAGTTAGGGGTGGCTGGTAGTGGCCACCACCTCCCTCAATTTTTTCAAAATTATATATATATATATATATAATAGTTTTATTAGTGTTTAATTTTTTTTTATTAAGTTATAATTAAGGGATGTTATTATTAAGGCAAATTATGATTAAGACAAGTTATAATTAAGACCCCTTGGCCCATTAACTTAGCGTAGGTATGGTTACGTATACACACTCTAACTTTGTTAAATTACATATATATTTTAGCCATCATAACATATGAATTGCGTTCGGTAATTATTATTATTATTTTTGCATACTATCCTGCAACTTTTTCTAAATATTTTTTCGATTTTTAGTATGATTCGTCGCTAATTTCTTTTATTTCAACATCGTTAAGGAAGCTCGATCGCGACTATTCTGTAAGATCTACTTTGTTATTTATATTTTAATTTATATGAAAATATTTTTTGATCTCTATTTTCTCTATAATAATCTAATTATTTCAATATGATATATAGTACTCCCTCCGTCCCAACTATATTGAGTCGTATTCCTTTTTGGGCCGTCTCAACTAGTTTGAGTCATTTTCTTTTTAAGAAACATTTATTACACACATAAATTTAAATAATATATATTTATATCATCACTTTTAATTTATACTTTAAACATACACTCAACATATACACTCCTTAACACCTTAATTCTCGTGCCGAAAAGAAGTGCCCCCAAGCTAGTTGGGACGGAGGAAATATGTAATATTTAGAGGTTTGAAATTAATTAATAGCCAATTAAATCGGTCATACACGATCTGAACTCTCTGTCTGTTGATTGCAGCGTATGCTTGATTTTTGTCATGCTTCATATTAATTTTTAAAATAGATATTTTAAGAATAATCTTGTGTTTTTATATATAGGTCTGAAAATCAACACAATAAAGTATAAAACACTTCATTTATTTTAATATGTTTAGAAAGTTCGCCTCCTCAATAAAATTTCTGGCTCCGTCCCTTAATACAAGTACCAGATCTTATTGGAAACATCATGTTTTGATAAAAATGAGTAATTTATAAAACACAAGTTATTGTTTCATCAATTGGATTTTCCATAAAAAATGTATTTTTTTTATATATGGTCTGACAAACTACTGATTAATATTTTAAATTCTACATATATTATATTTTGTGAGATTTATTATCCACTTAAAATATATTTTTCTAATTTTTTTAAAATTCATGTCAATTTTTCATAATATATTTTTCGGGAACGGATAAAGTACACTTGAATCAAGCAGGTGGAATCTCTTGTCTATTATTACCTTCCATAAAAAAATTAAAAATAAATGCCTTTCAATTCAGGAAAACCTTCTTATTTTTCTCAATTTATTATTGACCCTTAATTATTGTTATCTTAGTGCATGCTTATGTTTTTAGTCATCACTAATTTGATGAGAGCAGAGCAATACAATAAAAATGGATTTATATTCTGATATCAGATCAATCAATTTATAATAAAATAATATAATTACATGTGGTTACAAATAAATTAATAGTGAAATATTAGTTGATCAAAAGCCATAAGGTATTCAAATTATACTCATCTTAATATAATTATATTAAATTTAGATGAGTATGGTAGTTTACCTACCAAAGATAGTCTACAATTACGAATGCATGGGTTTACTTTATAGAGTCTGGATGATTTATAGCATGCATGTTTAAATCCAACAAAGTCATGCATCCAGTTCACAACTCTCAATTTTTTATATATAATTAATGGCGGATTCATGATTTGGAATTATGGGTATAAAAAATTACATATAAAGTAAATTCTACTTCTTCTTTTTTACTAATATAAAATTTAAATTATGCATTTAATTAGTGAAAATTAAATCTAAAAAAAAAGTAAATTAAGAAGTAAAGATGAGAGGAAATAGTTTTTAGTTATTAAACTTGTTGGAAGGTTTGCTTCGTGCAATGTTGCAAATAACAATAGAGGAGCCACCACTAGCAGCGACAACGACGGTTTTGAAGCGGTTGACTGGGAGGGGAGAAATGAGGGCCGATATAAAAGGCTGACATGGCGGCGCTGTAGTGATAGAGATTGATGTCGGAGAGATCCAAAGGTAGAAGAAAAGGTGAATTTAGATATATTTGAATTGAACAAAATAGATCTAAAGGGGGACGGTGAAGACGATGGCATTTCCGCCGGAAAAAAAAAGCGGTGAAAGAGGGCCGGTATTGGATGTATTGTGCAGAGAATGATCGAGAGAGAGAAATATCCTCTACCTAGAGGAGAAATTAATTGATATGTTGACGGACATAACGAACATGATACAAACACATATAAAAATACAAAATTAATTAATTAATATTGATACTAATCGAATTTGGATCGTTATCATATCAATTCGATAAAAATATAATATTATTATATCGGGTAGATCGG
This sequence comes from Leonotis leonurus, assembly GCA_026898415.1. NCBI lineage: Eukaryota > Viridiplantae > Streptophyta > Magnoliopsida > Lamiales > Lamiaceae > Leonotis > Leonotis leonurus. Next base: position 3,694,011 of record JAPKLX010000020.1, on the reverse strand, counting down.
ATTTGGATTATCCCGTAACATAAATATATAATATATTAATCATTTATATGTAAGGCAAATAATTTTTTTAATATTCTAGATTTTGTAAATATAAAAGTAATCATTGTGTAGCTTTGAAAATTTGCGTTATTATTATTTTATCGATGTGCAACCACGTTGATACATGATTGTATAATTACATTTAATTTATATTGTTAAGGTCTACGATTTACATTACATCTATAAACATAAACGTAATACATAAATTATACTACTTTTATTTATCTACACATGGCAAGATCTGTTAAAATTGAAGTTCAAATAAAATATGCGCACTTCTATCACAAACAGAACACAAACATAATAAAAACTAATCTCATTTTCAGATTAGACTAAAAACAAAAATAGCTAAAAAAAACACTTTTTTTTCTCAAATTAGATCTATATATATATATAAAAAAAAAACTAAATTAAACCAGGTCACCAATTATTTGCCACACCCCAACCTTTGATTTATTAACTTACAGCTCGATTCGTTTACACTCCTAAGTCTCGTATCTACCTCCGCTAATGGAGAGATTAATGCACGTTCGAGAAATATACTAACAATAATACAAAGACACTTTTATCCTTCAATGTTCTAGCAAGAGAAGAAAAAAAATTTGTTAGCTACCAAAACCTGACAACACTTCCTCAAGGAAAGTTCACAAGGCCACACCATGATCATCATCACATGCGTGTTACATAAAACCTAAGATCACAGTCATCTCCCAACTTCCTTCGAGGTTATGGTAAGTAACACAAAGTCGAGATCCACGTGCAACATACTGTACATTCAACACTAAAGAGGAGGGAGAGGAGAGGCGAGCACAAACCTACTGAGGGCCGTCAAACAAGCACCTCCGGATAGTAGTAGCGATTTGGTTGACCCTCTGAGGGTGGAAAAGGGCAATGCATACTCCAAAACAGATGCAAACAGAAGCAATGGCCGTGATGAGGGGTCGTGAAGTCATAAATTTTCGTCGCAATATGAGGCCGGGTGGTCTTTGTGGCCGAGTACCGATATCGACATTCATGACCACCTCTGCGTTGATGAGAGGAACTGTTGCTGCAATGGCATCCACTAATGACAACTCTGTCTCTAATGTTTCTCGAACGCCCTGCAAATTACAGTTTGGCACCAAAACATCAAATTTTGCCATGCTAATAATGAAGTATGAAGGTAAATCTATATCTCTTGTTCAATAATGCGAATTATCTCATTTAGATTTTATCCTCATGTATGAACTTCAATTAGTTTCATATGATTATGAGTTTTTTCATATAGGCAATGAACTTCTGATCAAGAAGTTTTATTTTGATAAATATCTAAATTTCATAAATCAAGGCAGAATTGTGCACAATATTTTGATACGTTTTAGAGTCTAGATCAGACCCACTTTTCCATACTAAATAGTCACATTGGCAATAAAAGATGAGAGTGGAAGTAAGCTAAACGACACCGTTTCTAATTGACGTAGAAATTTAATTTGACCAGATAAGTGGGATCTGTCTAGATTGAAAATTAAATCAACATATTAAGTACTAGTCTTCCAAATATCGGAAGCGCGGTGCTTAAAAAATTGGCAAACTTAAGTCTAGAGAATGATTTAACCCTAAACTGAATGTTTAGTAGACCTAGGAAACCAAAGAGTAGATCCGAAATATAATATAGTATCCATACCATTTTACTAGCTGGAGCAACAAACTGATCATCTTTCTCTGAGCGAACATTTTCATCTTTATTGGATGTTCCACGGTCAAGTATGCATTGTACAATCCCCATTTTTGTTCGTAATGACCTCATATCGGACTCGGACACACCAGCAATTGCATTTTTATCTAATGAAGATTTCAGCGAGCAAAAGACTCTCTCCAAAATGACAGAAGAGCCGTTCTCTATTAGAAAGTTCAATATATAGTTGAACCTTTTTATGTGAGAAGATGCCAGGAATTGCTCAGACGCTGGTTTCTTCAGTAACCATCCTAAATCTATTAGAAACCCGGAGAATTGTGATTGTCTTGAGGCAAGGACTTCGCATGCAGGCCCTGGAGGTGACGTGGGTTGTTCTTGGGAGGATACAGAGGGATCAAACTTTTGTTGCAAGATCTCCATTTCTTCACAGGTTTCTTTATCTCCAACAAAAATTGGAATGAAGTTCGATAAACCAGACTGGTTTTCGACCTGCACAAGTAGCACAGTCAAGAAATAAGGAAATCAAACCATGATGATGTTTCTTCATTCTTCTTACATAATTCATGTACTATCAATTTCATGTAGAAAGATCTTTATACAACTTTATGAAACCACAATTCTTAATGTACTCATAACCCTCAGACCTCCATGATAAAAAAAAAATGTATTTACCTATTAAAAGAAACAAAATAGTTCAAGTTGATTGTGAAGTCTACAATCACCAATTCATATTTTTCTAGATGCACAATGAGAAACAATTGGAGAATTAATTTATGCAAGACCAACTGCAGCTCTCACCTCAATGAATGCGGGCCCAGAAAGATGCATATCAGTTTGAGGAACTGATATCTTCACCAGTTGGTGATTAAAATAGTTTCTCTCTCCTTTCTTACAGCACAGAGATGAGACACAAATTTTGTACTCCATGTAGCGTCCATCGCAAGAAACTAGAAACCTGTCCAAGGCAATCAAAGAAACTAGTTGGCACCCAGAACAAATCCATATTCAAAATTAAAATATAGAACTGTTTTATTATCAAAACTGTAAAAAACGATAGAAGAATTTCTTCAAAGCATCTCATTGTCCATGATTATACTTGTAAGTCGATCTAGCATCTGAAACACCAAACAACCAAGTTCACTGAATTATAGATGATTTTCAGATCTAGTCATTGATATTCTACATAACAATAATGTAATACTCTACGCTAGAAAAGGTAGGCTATATCGTACTTAAGGTTTTCATCATCAATTTACATTTACATAGTCATGTCTTATGATGATTTTTAGAGGAGCAGTATCTTTTTCTCGGATACACACCATTTCTTACACCTTGCACTTAAGCATTTTAAGTATGCTTATAGCTTTTTACTTTGCCCAACCTCATTGCTTCTTCGATCTTTCATGTCTGCAGTAACCTAAAGTTATAAAACCGTGCTAGTCTTAAGATTGAATCTTCATCACTACCCTTATACCTCCCTTACCCTTTAAAGTCAAAGGTGGACAGAGAGAAGTAATTGATTTTAAAAAATAAAAAATAATAATACTGCATTCTTGGAAAAGAAGAAACCTTAAGAAATAAAGCCAAGCAATATCTTATCAAGACTAGAATCCATATATACCGAAACTTAGGTTGGAGTAGGTCACTCCCACAGGCTACAAACTCCATCGGCCTGCCAGCCTCGAAGCAAGTTGGGTAGATATAGTGAAGCTTAGGAGATCTATCCTTTACACCGACTTGTATTACTGAATGTGCATCTGTTTTGACAAGAAACCATCAAAGTGTTAACAACAGATTAGAGCGAAGAAATTTTATTCTCTGCACTTCAATCAAATAGCCCATAGTTCTGGGAAAAAAAAATATTCCAATACAATTTTAACAATTTCAAACTCAACACAGAAACATTGTAATCAATTCCTTGGCAGTTTACCATGGTTCATAGTTCATAACATACCTTCAAAGTTTGCTGTATTTTTTTTCTGTACAATAGTACCCTACTACAGTTTATTTTCCTGCCTAATACCTTCTTAGGAAGCCCTATCTTGTGATTTAAAATTTAACTATATCTTAACATACAAAAACTAGTGGGTGTGAAGAGAGGGAGACTGCATATTGTGCATCACTCGAAATAATTTGCCCAAAAAGCCTAAAAGGACAAACAAATTACTTCAAATCTGAGTAATAAAGCAAACCAAATACTACTTATTTGTGCTTGACAACTATTTTTTTCTAACTGGAAATGGATCAAATACATTGCTGGGTGGTTATAGATATTAAAAAAAACAAGAGTACTGATCATGCAGCAGAATTTTAACTAACCTTTTGTAACACGGAAAACCATATCATTTAAATAAACAAGCATTGTCCCTTTTCCAGATAACATGCTCCCGGGCGAGCTAATGAGGTCTTTTATGCATGAAGCTGGTTCGTCCAATAACTGTTTGGGGCAAGAAAAGAAAATAGCTAGAAAATAAGGTAACTTTAAGGCCATGAATGTTCACACTGTGCATCAAATGATCTTTCAAGAAGGTGTGCATGGATCCTGACTATTTAATGATCTGTCACATAACGCAAGAAGACATGCATGCATCCTTATTATTTTGATTAGTCGCATTAAATCAATATTATCAACATCCGCAAGCAACAACAAAGAAGTATTTAACTGTCATTCGACTTTTACAATCAGATAATATATGCGTAGAATAGTGGACCAACATATTTGAAGTAGAAGAACAATCACATTCAGTGCACAGTCTCCCAATACCTATCATTTATCCTAACTCTTAAGCTCAATTTATGAAGGATGGTTGATGACTATAACTGTGCGAGCATCCAAATGTACACCAAAGACATGAAGAATATAAATACAGACTACCTTAAGCCACATTGGCTTTGGCATTGCAATGAAAGCTGTCAAAATGGTACAACCAGGACGGATATACCCCTCCAACTCCACGGGCATTGTAGCCAGCCATTCAAATATCTATCAAATAGTAGGCAAAGTGTTAAACCCATCACATCATTAACAGAGAATATATTGATTTATCTCCCATATATATACATATATACTAAACTGCAATAAGAATCTTTTGAGTACTTGCAGTCTCAACCGTCGAGGAAACTCAGCAGGATTCCAGTCATACAGCTTGAAGGAGATTCGACCAGTGGGGCACTGAGAGTTTAGAACCAAAATTATTAACTCAGATAGACTCCCCAAGTGAAAATGAAAGAAAAGATAGATGCATAAGATACAGGGCTTACAACAGAGGAAAAATTGTCACTGTAAGATGTCGAGCGTTTAGGGTTTGGACTATGTTTCTGCCCATCAATATGATTTTCACCAGGCACAGCTAATGATGCAGTATTCTCTGAAGATATTGCAGAGACATGTCCATCCGATTTCAACAATATATCCTTTTCTTCAGTCTGACTGCTGGGACTTGTCCCATCTGGAGCATCAACAATTCAAATAGGGTGGTCAACTCTTAAAAAACTCAAGCTAATGCACGCATAACCATTACCATTTCAGAAAGCAAAATCATGTAATTGAATTATATTTTCCCAATTATTGTTCAACACTAGCAAGACGTGATCATAGTGTCCTTGTAAGATTTAAGCATTGACAAATTTCGGGGTATTCCCCAAATTGTACAGCCATATCTAAGAAGAATATAATGTGATATAGGAGGCAGTTCAAAGCAGGCAGAATTAGAAGAAAAAGTCTAGCTTATTATACCGGCATACCTTTTTCCCCATCATCATCATCATCCTTGACATCATCAGCCAAGACAGCCTGCTGAAGTTCCCTATCTGTGCCTCCTTTAGTCTCATTAGATTTTCTTCGACGTCTGTCATTATGTTTTTCTAATTTTCTCCGACAGCTACGTTTACCCTCATCAAAATTAGACAAGAGATGGAACCTGCCAACATCATGACGTGTAAGCGAAAATTGCTCAGGGTAACTTTAGCCAGGAAGATAAATAATACTTAGTATTCTATAACTTTTCATGTAAACAACAGCTGCAGTGCATATTAAAAGTTGAGGATGCAAACTCACAGTAAAGAAATTCTTTTAAGCTCATTAATTTGAAATTTAATTATGATTAATTGTCAGGTTCATCACTGCTTATTGAATACTCAAGATTGAGAATACGTACCAAAACACAATACATTTTCCATAATTTGCCTTGTGAGTCAACACTTATCCTTTAAATTAATCAAATGGAACAAAAACAGTGACATGTTCAAAGAAACAATGGATTCCTCACCAGTCCTTTACAACTCTTAAAATATGTTGACATACCCCACGGGTTACAGCTCTGCCAAAAGCTTGCTCATGCAAAGTGAGCTGAACTTGAAATGCACAGGCATGCATAGACTTAGTCAGACATATCTCAATTCAACTTGCATATAGAATTGACAGTTAAAACATTTTTATCTGTGCATGCATCCTGAGTCCCTGACATTCAAAGGAGCATCATAGCTTAGGCTCCAAAAACCTATATAACATACAACTACCATGAACTACAAACTTTACCAGAGCTAAGTTTTATGACTTGATACATTAATTCAGCATATGAAATGACAGCTCTATGATTTATCAGCCTATTTCCTCCAAGAAATACATGATGTCCAAAATAAGAAGTAGGAAACATCTAGTTGACAAAGGAAGCAACACGAGCAATAAATACATATTCACTGTTCCATCCCATAAAAGATCCTATAAATGCACCTAAAGAAAGGAACCAACTTGCAATAACCATCATCAATTCAATGAAGCAAATCACATGCATTTTCCTATTCTAGCATCTCACTTCACGATTCATACCTAACAACCTTACAAATGCAATACCGCACTGTTGATGAAAACACCAAACTGCCACAGCTCAAGCCACACACATCATAAAAACAATAAATTCCCCGCTGACCGAATACCAATCATCTCAGAATTCAAATTAATAGGAAAAATAAGTTTAGCAAGGAAAAAGGAACTTACTTCCCACACTGCTGACAGTACCTCTTGCTCTCCCCATCGAGCACGACGGAGGGGGCGTGCGCGCACTTGAGGCAAACGCGGTGGCGCTTGTGATACCCTTTGAGCTCAGTGATGTCGGTGTCGCAGCCCGGCACCTGGCACAGGAGTGGGCCCTTGACGGGGGCCTGGACCCTCACCGCGCGGCTCCGCTTCTTCCCGGGAAGCGCCGACTCCTCCTCCTCCTCCAACTTCTTGTCCATCTCCGGGCACGCGCACGGCACCACACCCGCCACAAAATTAGGACACAGCAATCTCGGATCCCTCTTCCTAACCCGACCCAGATTCTCCGACTGCTGGCTGTGGTCGGATCCGTGATCCTGCTCCGGACCCGACCCGGGCTCAGAGAGGGCGAATGGGGCGTTGAGCGCTTCGTCGATGTCGAAATCGAGGAAATCCGACCAGTCGAAAAGGGCCGATTCGGTGGGGTCGGGAACCGATAACATTTCAGGGTCTCGGGGTAGGTAGAGTGGGTTGGGCATTCGTGGCGGCGGATTCTGCTCCATTCTGAATGCAGGAATTTGGAGGAGTAGAAGGAAAAAGTTGAGGTTGATGATTTATCTGTGATTCGAAGAAAAAGAACCGACTGTATGAAGGCGGACTTGCTTGGGTGTAGAGAGAGAGGGAGAGAGTTTGGGGATGGTGGTGTTAGGTAGTTTAGGTGGTTAAACAAAGACCATTTTTGTATGAGAAAAATCTCTAATCTGGAAATTGAGAATTGAGGTGAAATTAGTGACTGAATTTGATGCACCAACCATTTCTAATACCAAAACCATTCTTATTTCTTTCTGCACTTGCACTTATTTACCCAAATATACCAACGTTACCTGCTTTTTACAGTCTCATAAAATTGCTTACACTTACAAAAATTTACTACACCCTCCTTCCCCATAAAAATGTCATGTTATTTGACTTTTCCCAAAACAAAACAAATTTACCCTTGTAATACTACCACACCTAGTATTTATTTTAACACGCAATATTTTACAACATTAATCTCCGTGTCGAATCTCTTATGATCGCATTTAAAGTAAAACCATGTGTGCAAAAAGAATATACTTTATTTTTTACGCCCAAATAAATAATAAAAGTACATTTTTTTTGTTAACAGATGAACTTTTTTTTTTATATTGAACTTGTTTGACAAGTGTTCTAAAAGATAAAATGGTGTGATATATCCTACTGCATTTATAAAATCATGATTCATGACAATATTAATTGTTTATGATATAAAATATATATTTTCCTTACACGTACCTTAAACTTTAAACCATAGTTATAATAAGTGTAAAATTCGTTAATTCAATAGAAAATATTTCATCCCAACAGAGAATGTTATTGGCTTTTAGTAATGTTTCTAAGTATTAGGTTAAAAGTGCAAATTAAGGCAGTACAAAATAATCCAAATTCAAAGCCCACTAATTGTACTAACAATGAAACTTTGATTATCAACCTCAAATGAAATTACTCATTAGTTGCTTTCAACAAGTTCAACAACTTCAATGATTTACTCCAAAGACATGCCAATGTGGAATCTTGATTTGAGTGTATGGACAATGATTTATCAACCAAATTGAATTAATTTTTTTTATAATTATTATTGCTATTTGCTAGTACAACCTAATAGGCTTAAATTATGTCTACTAATTGCCACTATTCTTGGATGACATTTTCTCATGGATATTAATTTCCATGAATATTCTCTCTTTTATTTTTATATTATGCATACACGCTATAAGGCTAAAATTGTGAGGAGAATAATATCATAACTCAACGTTTATAATATTATACTTTTAATAAATGTATAAAAGACTTGCCGATAATTCATTACATAAAATGAGATAGGGTTTTTCTAAATGATTTGTGGGCATTCATTAGAATATAATTGTAACTTTTATGTATACATTAAAAATTACAAAAAAATCCAATAAAATCCCGATTGAATACACGGCGTAAGATACGATAATAACAAAAATGTAAGCACTGATTAAACTAAAGAATGAATGTAGGCAGCCGCACAATTGCACATTCTCTTTTTATGAGAGGTCCAAAACTTGTCTTTCAGTTATAGGGAACATCTTTGGTCCTATCCCCTTATCTTATCTAACTTCTTTCTACAAAATATAATTATTTTGTAATAATCATGATTTTCACATGTCAGACTTTAGGAAGAATTTTTTTCACATCATCATAAATAAAATAAAATGATTCCTCTACTTTTGTAATTTTTGGATGCTATTCTATTATTTATAATCGTTTATTATATGTGTAGGTGTTCTAATAATAATAGGATATATGTTAATTAAGTTATTTCTATGTCTATGTTTGCCGACTTTATAGTAACTTTATGTTGAATTCTTATATCATTTGTGGGATGCTAACAATTTAGAAGTAGTAGTAAATAACCAACCTAATTCTTTTTATATTTCAGCGTTAAACGCAGATTTTAACATAGCACAAATTTAACATTACACATTTTTTTATAACACAACTCAACTTTGTAATTTGTAATTTTCAACTATTGCAACTAATAGACGCGTTTTCTTGTTCGTGAAGGAGATAACCTAATGTGTTTGCGACTGATGTCAACAACAACAATTTCTTTAAGTCAAACTCAAGCAAACCAAAACAGAGTAATAATTGAAATTATTAATCACCTTCAAACAATTATCTAATAGCGGACTAAACACCATAATTTTTTAAAATTAATATTAAAAAGGCAGTTGGACAGTTGTACCAAATAATTTAGATAAGTCGTTACATTTATAAAACTTAAATAGTTATATTGCGTCCAGCTTAAGTTGAGCACTATATTTGGTGTTGCTTTAGTTTATAGAAAACGAAAATTCGAATTAATTAAGAAGAAATTTCTACGGCTTCAATGATTATGGTCGCCCAATTTTCTTTTTCCATTGTATAGACAAAATTTATTTAGTTTAAAATAAAATAAGAAGTTGTGTTTTCCTCCCTTATAATAACAGCATGCATTGCCTTGTCCAAATAAATAAACTTTTGAACATCGATAGTCTAAGCAACAGTTATATAGTCTAGGAACAATAAAAGAGTTTATAACAGCAACAACAACAACAAACCAATACAACATTCCCCATCAATCTACAACTATGACTTTACAAGATTACAAAAATTCCCTCAAAAATGAAGCAAGAAAGCAAAAAATGTGCACTTTTCCTATACGAAAACTCGTAAAAACTATCATGAAAGAAGGAACCATGAATATTACCGTTTATGTCCTACTAGTATCGACTAATTTTAATTAAAAATCTGTTATAATTTTGAGTTTTAATAAAAGTAGAATAATAATAGTGAGACAGAAAGAATACGAGTTAGGACTCTTAACTAATTGGGCCATATGATAATGAACCCAAGAAACAAAACTTAATAATAAGTCCAATTAACTTTACAATATTAGGAATTTCAAATTAATGCAACAGCAACAGTGAACGGCCCACAATTGTCATCTCATTTTCTTACCCACCATCACTGTCAATTGTCAAAGTCGCCATCTTTATTGCTACCCAATTTGTATACCATTCCGATTCGGTAATCCCTCGCTCTAATTCTTTTTATCAGCTTAAAAATGCTAAACCCTTATATATTATCATTGCGCAACATGAATTATGCATTTTATATGTTATTCAATATGCTAGCATACCATTCGTTTGAATCGAAAGTGAAATAAATTCAGATTAGTGTGTTCTGATATCAATTCGATTTATAATTTGAGAAACATGAGCTAATATAGAAATATTCAAAACGAAAGGTTGTAGGCAGGATATGGGATTGTATTACAATTGAAGTTAATTTCCTAATTTGCGGGTGCCCTAAAATTTGCAGAGTCTAGTTCTGAATCTTGAAAATGGGGGAGAAGAAGAAGGCAGGTGCGATGTTGGTTCGGCTCGTTTCGGCAGCTGGGACCGGATTCTTCTACGTCGTGAAGAAGACCAAGAGGCTCCACACCGAAAACAGAAAGCTCGAGTTCCGAAAGTATGATCCCCGCGTCAACCGCCACGTGCTTTTCACGGAGGCCAAGATGAAGTGAGTGTAGCTAAAATTTGCAGCCACCATTTGTGTTTCCGCTTGCTTTTCTTAATGCAGTTAGTTTGGTTAAGTCTTTTCTGGATGGATAACAATCATGTTTGATCGGATAGAAATATTTGGAATTGCGTGTCCTATATTGCATTTGAAGTTTGAATTCGAATGTGTTATGCTTATTAGGCTCCTATGCGATTGCAATCTTGAGCACGGCCCTGTTGGATCTTTTTTCTTTTACTGTTTGAAAGATTTTGTTGGCATTTGCTGCTTGTTGTGGTTGCTTCTAGATTTTGGGAGTTTAATGTGGGGATTCTATGGATTTCTACCTCTTGTTTTGCCTTATCATTACTCATTGTAATGGAGTACTTAAACTGATATGTATGCACTGAGATTGGAAAATCTTGGATTGTTACATAAGTGGTTTGTAAACTAGGGCTTTGAATGATCTCAGTTTAATTGATATGATCAGCTGAGAATCATTTTGTTAGACTTAGTACACAAGTTGGTTCCTAGTTGCTTTGATATTAATGAGAAACTGATTGATCAACATAGTTGTGCAGGCTATGGGTATTTTCATGTTTTGCTAATGCGGTAGAGGCTAATGAATTATTAATATATTCTCTTGTTCTAGTACAGCTTTTTTTTGCAAAGTCCACCTTCAACTCTTAGATTCTTAAGTCTTTCAGTTGCATTTGTAGTATGAGCTCCTTCACGTGAGATTAACATCGACCAAAGATTTTTGTGACACTGTTACCTAAGTTATGTAGAGTATTTTGGCCCTATCATGACTTTGTAGAGCTGGTCAGCCTCGCCTATGGTGTAATAATAGGGCTGTAAATGAACAGATCTACTTGCGAGCTATTCGAGGCTCGGCTGAGCTCGAAAAATGCTCGTTCAGAGCTCGACTCAATAATAAATGGGATGAGCTCAAACCCGATTTTGAGTTCGAGGCCGAACCAATCTACTTGAAACATGTTCGAACATGTAGAAAGTTTGAGCCAAGCTCGAACACTCTGATATTCTAAACAAGCCGAGCTGAGCTGAGAAGTATTCAACCACACCTTGAATACCACATGACTTTCTAGAATTGGTCTACAGTCTCACATTAGGCATAGTGCTAGGTTCACAAGGTCGAACTGTCCTGACTCCAAAAGCCTCACGTGCAAGTGGAATTGAGTTAATTTGCATAGATGTTTAAGTCCTTTGATTGAGATGGTTGTTTCGTATATGAAACATGAAAAGAATTCCATCCTACTTAAAAGTTTTTATTTACACAATGTATTTTAAAATTATTTATATTCTCAAAATTAAAAAAGTGATTTTTGTTTGAAATGAATCCTACCCCTTGCTTTAATCATGCTCGACGTTTATTCTTACATCACCACTTTGTAGTTTCAAGGGTTTAGGAATACACTAAAGAAATTAGTTCATATGAAAAATACAAGAGTTTAATAATTATATGGCAGTAATCGTTTACGTTTGTTATGAATTTGACCAAAGCGAGTTAAATTGGAAATTATTTTGGTGGACATTTTAAATAGTAAAATATTGGAATATAATTTTATTTTTAGTCTATCAATCAAGAATGTTGACGCATTGTATTTGTCTAATGGAATGGAAATGAATGAAAAATTCGATTAGTAAAATTGGATAACTAATACTTGGACAGTCTTGAGCGGTGGTGGCTGAGGCTCCTTCACAATCATTAATCTTTTAACTTTATGCTTTTCATTAATAGTTTAATATAGGCTGAAAAAAGTTGACTTGGTTCATTAAATTACAAATTTATTTTCAGTGAAGCTTTGACACACTACTTGGCATAACTAAAAACCAATAGTAATAAACACGAAAAATCTATATATTTATACAGGTCAAAACTAGGTCCACATATGTATCAAAACCAGGAAATAAATCCTAATTATGAGCGCATTAATTGAAATCAATAGTGATAATTGCAAAATTATTAGCGCATTAATTGCAAAAAAACCCAATAGTGTTTTATCTTTACACATCGTTCGTTTATGCAACTCATGTATAACAAACAACAAACAACGTTAAAGGAAGGACACACCTCATCTCTTCCTTTCTGCCCCAATGCCAATGGGAGGAGATAGATATATTATCATATCTCTATCCATTCGTGATTTCTGCTGACGTGGCCCAATTACACCACCCTCTCTCTCCCCCTCTTTATATATACATACAAACTCAAACAGAATGCTACTGGATTTGTACTCTCTGTAAATGCTCCACCCACAAAGCAATATACAGAAACCAATCCCACCAACATTTGCATTTAATCCCTAGACTTCATAATCTTCCACCATTCTTTTCATTTTCACACACACACATAGTGGTTGTTGTTCTTGAGAGAGTGCAAAATCAGAGCCCACCTCAAGAGCTGTGCAAGCACGAAGTGAAATCACATATTTCTGCATGAACAGAGAGTAAAGTTGATATCTTTCATTGAAAAATCTCCAATCTTCACTCTTTGGATTGCTGAAATCAGAGCTCTCTCTCTCACTCTACACACACACACACAAAATGGCTTTGTGCCCATTTGCATTGTCTGGGAATTTGAGCAAAGGATTAGTGGCTGCAGAAGCTCAAAAGCACACCAATTTCTGCTCTCAGTGGCTTCATGCTCCAGATCTACCCTTCCACCCCTTCTGCAAGAACAACCAGGTAACATGTTTTTATTTTCTAATTGTTAGAGTATGAATATTGATGTTACCATATAGCCTTTGGAGAGTAGTTAGAAGTTTGTTATGTGGTTGTTAGTTGATTATACTCTAGATGATAGCTAGATTACTCTAGAATAAGTGAGAGCATTCCATACATGATGTGAATGACTCTATAAATAGTTGATCATTGAGTAGTTGTATGACTATGGTTTTCTATACCATCAATATATCATATATGAAATTCTCCTTCTTCTATCTTTTTCTTCTATTTCTAGTATCTCTTTTGTAGAATAACTATGGAGTTTTGGAAATATTAACTCTAATGACTTGAATATCCTATAAATCAAGTAATGCACTAGTGATTTCATCTTCCGAGGAGTATAGATTCTAAGCTCAGTGAACGTGCATTACTCGTACTACATGAGCTCATTAGCTAGTGGTATTATAGTAGAGTATGCCATTAAAGATTTGAATGGGAAGATAGTTTTTGTTATTAATTGTTTTACAATTTAGTTTGTTTTTGGGTGCATACTAGTAATAGTCTGCATTTATCTTCTTTGGAAGTTGAAAGGATTGCAACAAGTGATTGAAATGTTTGTTTTCTACTGTTTTTATTTTGATTATTTAAAGTTTAGGAAAAGCTCAGCAGTAATTTGTGCAACACTCTCAGAAAGAGGGGAATACTTCTCACAGAAGCCTCCAACTCCTCTTTTGGACACCATTAACTACCCAATTCACATGAAGAACCTCTCCACTAAGGTATTGTTATACATTCATTTTTTTCAAGGAAAATAAATTTATAAAATTTGAGTTAGTCCCTTTTATATAAAAATACTGAATTTGTACTCAGGAACTGCAACAACTCGCTGACGAACTTAGATCCGACGTTATCTTCAACGTGTCTAAGACCGGTGGCCACCTGGGGTCGAGCCTTGGTGTGATCGAGCTAACTGTGGCTCTTCATTATGTGTTCTCTGCGCCTCAGGATCGAATTCTTTGGGATGTTGGGCACCAGGTGACGATTCTTTTTGATCACATCATTGCTTGTGAATATTGTCCTCTACGCTATGAAATTGTACCTTTCTCATGTTCTTGAGGTTCTTGTTTTTAATGATCGGATTCTGCTTGCTTAGGCTTATCCGCACAAGATTCTGACAGGAAGAAGAGACAAGATGGCGAGTTTGAGACAGACTGGCGGTCTCTCTGGTTTCACTAAGCGGTCTGAGAGTGACTATGACTGCTTCGGGGCAGGCCACAGCTCCACCACCATCTCTGCAGGATTAGGTATCATCATAGTTTGTGAGTTCAGTCATGAATAAAAAGATAATCTCATCTCTTAGTTTCATGAAACACATTGACCCTCTGAAACAAATAAGTTTGCATTAACATAGGCTGCTGCACGTTTTTTTGGTTTTTAACATGACTTTTAACGTGTGGATTTCCGGTCGGGATAAACGTATGTGGCATAAATTGGTACACGCTTCCATACCTTATTTTCTCAAGTTATTCCATGATTGATGGAGAAAATCCCATGCCACGTCAGTTTGGCCCGGCTTATAAAATCGAGATGTCAAAAATTGCATGATATCTCATGTGATTTTGGTGCAACAATCTAAAAGGCATGTTTTAAGCCAGAAAGGAGTAAAAGTTGATGAGATTGGAAGTTTCTTGGCTTACCAGGAATGGCTGTGGGGAGGGATCTGAAAGGTAGAAAAAACCACGTCGTGGCTGTGATAGGCGATGGGGCGATGACAGCCGGTCAGGCCTATGAAGCAATGAACAACGCTGGCTACCTTGATTCTGACATGATTGTTATTCTTAATGACAACAAGCAAGTTTCGTTACCCACTGCTAATCTGGATGGTCCCACTGCTCCCGTGGGAGCACTGAGCAGTGCTTTGAGTAGATTGCAGTCGAATCGGCCACTCAGAGAGCTAAGAGAAGTCGCCAAGGTCAGTATCAAAGAATAATAAAATGTAACCCGAGGCAAATCTGTAGAATGTCTTGATAACTCTTTAGGTTGGGGTTGTTTTCAGGGAGTCACCAAGCAGATCGGAGGGCCTATGCATGAGCTCGCTGCGAAAGTTGATGAATATGCTCGTGGGATGATCAGCGGTTCTGGATCGACACTCTTTGAAGAACTCGGGCTTTACTACATTGGGCCAGTCGATGGTCACAGTCTTGATGACCTGACGGCAATTCTTAGAGAAGTCAAGAGTACTAAAACGACGGGTCCAGTGTTGATCCATGTTGTGACCGAGAAAGGAAGGGGATATCCTTATGCAGAGAAAGCCGCAGATAAATACCATGGTAAATATATCATTTTTCAGAAACAATATTGGTTTCCCAAGTAGTATTTCTTCATGAGGTTTAACTTTTGCAGGAGTTACCAAGTTCGATCCAGCAACTGGGAAGCAGTTTAAATCGAGTGCTTCGACTCAGTCTTACACAACCTACTTTGCGGAGGCGTTGATTGCAGAAGCTGAGCAAGATAAGGACATCGTAGCTATCCATGCAGCAATGGGAGGTGGGACGGGTCTGAACCTCTTCCAACGTCGTTTCCCAACAAGGTGCTTCGACGTTGGGATAGCGGAACAGCACGCTGTAACTTTTGCTGCGGGGTTGGCCTGTGAAGGAATTAAACCCTTCTGTGCCATCTACTCATCCTTCTTGCAAAGAGGCTACGACCAGGCAAGTGCATTCCATATTTCTCAACGAATTTTGAACGGACCTATCATCAATCTTATGTTGTCCAATATGTACAATTTCGACTTTATTTCCATGACAACAATTAATTAACACAAGAAAACAAGTGTTAAGTCTTAACTGTTCCTTTCTTGATTTTATTATACAGGTAGTGCACGATGTCGACTTGCAGAAACTTCCTGTAAGATTTGCTATGGATAGAGCCGGCTTAGTCGGAGCAGATGGGCCCACACATTGTGGGGCTTTTGATGTTGCTTTCATGGCATGCCTCCCAAACATGGTGGTGATGGCACCTTCCGATGAGGCCGAATTATTCCACATGGTTGCAACTGCTGCAGCCATAAATGACCGACCGAGCTGCTTCCGTTATCCGAGAGGTAACGGTATAGGTGTAGAATTGCCAAGTGGAAACAAAGGCAAACCCCTTGAGGTGAGTTTGCATATATCCTCTAATCACACTTGTCTTTCTTAGTCCTAAAGTAACTAAGGAGAGCCTGCATATGTATTTAGATCGGGAAGGGCCGTGTACTGATTGAAGGGGAGAGAGTGGCTCTCTTGGGCTACGGATCAGCAGTTCAGAACTGTTTGGCTGCAGCTGCTTTGGTCGAAACCCATGGGTTACGGTTAACAGTAGCTGATGCTCGTTTCTGCAAGCCATTGGACCATGCTCTTATAAGAAGATTAGCCAAATCGCACGAGGTCTTGATAACTGTAGAAGAAGGATCAATTGGTGGTTTTGGATCTCATGTAGCTCAGTTCATGGCCTTGGATGGCCTTCTTGATGGCAAGTTAAAGGTATATACATAGTCTTGAGCTATAGATTATTTTCTTGAATTCTAAGAAGTTACTCACAAGACTGATCACCAGCACTTGGCTTAACTGAAATTGTCCTGCAGTGGAGACCACTGGTTCTTCCCGATCGGTATATCGACCACGGCGCACCAGCGGATCAAATGATGGAAGCGGGGCTCACGTCTTCTCACATAGCGGCGACTGTTTTTAATTTACTAGGGAACGCTAGGGAGGCTCTGGAGATTATGTCGTAGATGGATGCATGAGATTGTACAAAACGGTATACTATACTCTAAAATATAGTGTTAGCTTCAGCTCTAGTTTCCTATATTCACATCTTTAACTTTAATAACGACATGATACCTGACTTACTACTCCAAGAACTGAAAATCTAGAGATAAGTAACAGTAACAATATATCAGATTGCTTTGTGATCATACTCAAGTTCAAAAGTTTGGGAGCATGCAATATAGGCAGAGGTAATTAGGATATGATACGATCAAATAATACGAATTAATCCATGATCTAAACCAAGCTAAAGAACAAAAAGGCATCATTCTATAACCCCTGCTGCAATGTAGCAAGAAAAGCACTCCTTACTGAAAAATCTCCTGTTTGTTGATACAGAAACTCGAGATAGGCTCAATGCTTGGACGAGTTTGTTCAAAGCAGAGAACTATTTAATTTTTTAACAAAAATAATCGAATTTGACAAGCAGAAAAATAATGAATGAAAGGAAATAAGAAGACATGGTCGTACTTCTCGGTGAGACTGATCAAGAATTTTTGAACAATTCTCGACTCTTCAATGATTTCTCCGTAGGATCTCATTTGATTAACAAGATCGATCACCCAAAGTTTTTCATTTTCAGATTTTCCATCTCCCTTCTCAAGCTTTGAAGCTTAATGGTTTTGATCTTTGAATTCCCTTGGAATTCTTGCTCGAAGATATCACATGCTTGCTTGGAGGAGGTGGCTCTCATCAATCTAGGAAAGATGTTATCACCTATTGCTTGTTGAAGGCTGAATAATGCTGTAGCATCCTTTTGTTGTGCCTTCTTCAATGCAACAGCAGAATCGCCTTTTTCTGGAACTTGTACACCATCTTCTATCACATCCCATAGATCTTTTGATATAAAATATGTCTTCATTTTGATGCTCCAAAAATCATAATTAATTTTCACAGGCAAAGATGAGAAGTTGCTAACTTGCTCCAATATTTGCCATTCTCACTCTCTCTATTTTTTTTTCTCTCCCTCATACGAGAACGACTTGGCTCTAGATACCACTTGTTGGAATATTTTTTGAGTAAATAAAATAAAGAACAAGTTTATGAGGAGAACTTCTGTAGATAACTTCGCTGATAAAGATTACAAGACTTCTCCTATTTGAACTAATGCAAAAGAAGTAAATTCAATGTATCAATATGATACATGAATCTATTAAATGAGATAGAACTTTGACCACAAGTTCATGCATTATAGGACTTAGTAATCCAAAACATAATGTGACTTATTAGAAACAACATTAAACTTTAATATAGGACAATTCTGAACTCAAATTTTCGAATATTCAGACCATCAGACTTCTCATTCGCGATTCTCTTGTAATGATATAATCGTATACTTATGCGGTGGTGGTGCTCACGACGCCGTTCACTCAATGTTCCCATCCTCCTACATGCCTTGCTTCCAGCCGAAGATTCCCACTGATAGCCGAGGCTCCACCGCTGCCGCTAAACCAGAATACACACGCCGTGGCAGCTCGTAACCCTGAGAAGCAGTCAAGGTCGTCGAGGCGAGCGCCAACCACCGTTCTCACCACAGACACCACCAACTTCAGAGCCATGGCGCAGGAGTTCACCGAATCCCAGCGAGGCCCTTCAATAGCACCTCCTTTCCTAGGAGCCCACTTCTTCGGTAGTAATTAGTGTTGAGATTTCCACCTCTATGTGGAGTGGTCCCACAAGTATGATACAATTGACCACAAAAGTTCACTTACTATAGTGAATAGTATTAGCATTAAAGTTTGCAGAAGGTTGAAGACTTTGTGTGCAACAAAGTTCTATGCGCACACCATATTTCATGACATTGTGGTGGCTAATAGATATGTTCGCCTCTCCCTACGGATTTCCTTATATGAATGCTGCTATAGGGTGGCTGTAGGGAATGACTTCATGCAACTCAATACATCTATAAATTGAGTGCATTTGGCCGATGAAGGATAGTGCAAGATTTGTACAATTAAGAGTACAACTAGTGAGGTAAAACAAGAGAGAGTTT
>JAPKLX010000020.1:3653015-3674739 GCA_026898415.1 Leonotis leonurus | reverse complement strand
TTTTAAATTGTAGCTCAGTCCTCTTGTGTTTTCCGGGTTATTTAACTTGAGATATTTGTGTTTCCTCTATATTGTTTAGGGAGATTTTATAAGCCTACTATATTCTTATAGTGGAAGATTTCTAGACTTCGGTCTCGTGGTTTTTTTTTTTCCCAAATTGGGTTTCCACGTAAAATTCATTGTCTCACATTTTATATTTTGCACCAATTTGTTTTCTTGGTTTGGTCCCATTTTTCTTTTATCCAACACACGGGAAAATAATAATCCCAGTTCCGCTGTGCAATTGTCATTTATTTGACATTACTCTGATACGATTTTCCCAACAATTAGTGTATTAGAAGTTAGTTTTGTTTTTTACTTTAAAAAATGTTGTAGTTTTGTCCAAATCAGCAAAGGACATGGCAAATCGGATCCAACTAAGTTTAATTTTGACTCAATTAAGCCTAATATACTTAATTACTACAAATCAATAGTTAGTGTATTAGCCAAATTTTATAGATCGTGTGCAATACCGTAATTATTTGAACCAGATAGTAACTGTCATCCTTCAATTGCGGTTCTAGATTTCTCAATATTTATAAATATATTTTTCTCTCTCTATTTTAATTTTATGTTATATATTATATAGAATTATTATTTATAATTCATAAAATTATATTATAATGCCAATCTTCCCTATTATTAATTATGTCACTGTATCATCGACACAGGGAGACACCTAACTCTTCGCGTAAATTCATATAAAAAATAATACACTTTTAAGTCGGTTATAAAAAAACTAGCATGAAACACGAACAGTAGTAAGCTTTATCTCATTTTCTGTCATTTTCTCATTTCAACAAACATATATGTGCACTATCAAATATCAAAACCTTTATCTCATTTTCTGTCATTTTCTCAAACATATTCCACTCAAAACAGAGTATGATCAGCAAGTAACATATATATAGATTTGATAGTCATTACTCAATGGAGGTCGAATGCTGCTATGTACCTAGACAATTATGCTACTCATATACATCTCATGCATTTTGACAAAACTTGAGAAAATTCAAGTAGAAAAATCTATTAAGGAATACAAATGAAAAATATAATCAAAGTAAAATTTGAAGAGAGAAAATTAAACAACAATTAAGGCAAAAACATATCAAAACCAAACTAAAGAAAAATAAACCTAGAATCATCGAAAGCTGCAATTGCAATTCTATTTCATTAAACTGAAAACGAACAAATATATCTTTGTAAGTTGAAGCGTCTAACAATGTCATCCCTGGCAGACCCAGCAGATGTTCAATCACTTTCTCATTCTCTTCCCGAGCACTTACGAAGATTGGGCGACAATTCAAAAGTAAATAATCCATAAAAGTCGGGCTTACATGATCACCATCCACCGTCAAATCTTCAACAACTACTGGTGTATATCTAGCTGCATCTGCTGCTTCAGTGTAATAACAAAATCTCGGTCCAAAAGATTTCACATTTACTGTTAGAGAAACTGAAACTCGAGATAGGCTCAATGATTGCATGAGTTTATTTAAAGCAGAAAACCATCCAATAGGAGGAAATTGATTGTAAGGGCAGCTTATCTGTACATCCGACTTCCATTCACTATTAATTGTTGCTTTGAACTCCAGACTCGAGAAAAGAGAGCCTTTGTATTCAAAAGTTCGAATATTCGGAACATCAAACTCCGCACTCAACTTAGTCAACACGCGTACGCGTATGGTTTCTAGGGATGGACTACAAATCTGCATCTTCTTCTTGTGAATGCAATCCCGAATCACTAATTCTTTCAAGCATGGAAATTTAGCCCACGTGGTACTCGGTATGCCATATTCCATAGACCCTACATACAAATACTTAGAGCTTACAAAACTCAAACTCATGGAGATCGTGAAGATACATGCGATAATTATCACGGGTTATTCTTTTGAGCCATAATTCCTCGATCATTGGGCATCTCGAAATCAAGTTCCTAGTTAAATCACCAATTACATGCACGTTGACTAAACTAAGGGATTTAAGATTGGAATAGGTTACCTCTTTATTCATCCTCCGGAGATCGACGGTCATTCCAACCACGGAAAATACAGCTAGGGTTTCGGATTCAAGCACCTCATTGGGTAAAACAAATCCCGAGCAACTGAAGGTCTGAATATCAATCTCGAGACAAATAGCACCCATTTTGATCGCTTTCACAATCAATTGCTTAGCAAGAAAAAGGTTAACCCCATATTCTTCAATCCTTAGCTTGAAAGTCTCGATCTTTAATTTCAGTTCTTCATACCTCTCCATGGTCGTCTTCGTATAATCGGAAAACCCACACACGGGGCTCTCTCGAAACTCGTGGTGATCGAAATGGAGATTGGGACGCGTGAGCCACGCGCTGTACCATGACTTGGAGAGGATTGTTGTTTGAGCGGCTTCTTTTCCATTCAGATAAAATTGAATTTTATCAATGATTTCTGGAGAAATCCATAATTCATCGTGGCTAGTGGCAGTTTTTTGAGTAGCCATCGGCAAGTTAAAAGCTTAACACAATTTATTATTTTAATACACGGATGAATATAAATTGTGTCATGCTTATTAGAATGGAGGGAATACCAATTTTTTTGCTATATTACTTGAGGAATGTGATTTGCGACTGTCCAATCTTTAAGGGATGATTGGTATGCAGGAACGGTCTGAGAATGTCCTGCTTCCATGCTTTCATTCCTAATCTCATGACTGGTATAAAAAAATAATCATGAATGATCATTGCGGAATCACTAAACCCTTGGATATAGAGTTAACCATTCCTTCTAGTACTTGGTATTAGCTATTAGTAATGAAAATTATTTTGATTTTTGAAAAAAATAATTGTTATTTATTTTCTAGAAATGACATATTAAACCTTTTTATGGAAATTTCATGCTGGCTGGGTCGAGTCGGGTTGACCGGGTCGATTTTGGTCTATTGAGTCAAATTAAGAAAATCGATCAATATAATTTTTAAATAACTTTTTTTGCACAACCAACGAATAATGATAGTAACGAAAAATATTTTTCAAAAATAATGATATTCGGTTCGAAAGGTTCACGAATATTTTGCAAACTTACGAACTACTTTATGAACTTGTCAAATTAATATAAAATATATATTATAACTGTTAATCTCGATCGATTCGCGGCAACGTAAAAACAGTGCAAGACAAGAAATGAGAGACTCGAGGATTAACGTGGTTCGGCTATGAAAGCCTACGTCCACGGAGGAGGGGATTATCGTCTATATTCAACAATGAAAGGAGTTTACAAAGAAGAGCTTCGAGCTCCAAACATGGCTATCCCTAACTCTCTTGTATTCTCTCTCTCTAAAACTGACTCATTCTTTCTCTATCAATGGAGATAACAACCAAAACAAAAATCACTATTCTCTGAGATTGCTATATAGTACATAACGCATATGCAAGAATAGACTAGGACCGTTCGATCACAAGATCTCATCCGAGCCGTCGAGCTGTGCAACTAACTCAACAACATTCCCTTCCACGTCAGCATCGGCCACGCGGGATCCACCTTGTTTATACGCAAGCATACTCTTCACAATTCTCCACCTTGCTGAGTATAAGCCATAACCACCTCCTCAACTCCACCTCACTCTACTTGAGCTTCACCAGATCAAAGCAATACCTAAACTTCACTCTAGGCAGTGCTTTGGTCAGCGCATCCGCTGCGTTTTCCTCGGTCGAAACCTTGCTCACCACAACCAACCCCTTGTTTACCAAATCTCTTACAAAATGGTATCTCACATCAATATGTTTTGACCGCTCGTGAAAAACTTGATGCTTTGCAAGATGCAAAGCGCTTTGGTTATCACAGAATATCTCAACATTTTTCTGAAAAACCCCAAAATCACTCAACATACCTCTGAGCCACATTCCTTCCTTCACTGCTTCGGTCATGGCCATATATTCTGCTTCCGTGGTTGATAAAGCTACAACTGATTGCAGCATAGATTTCCAACTTATGGCTGTGCCATATAGAACGAAAATGTAACTTGTCTGAGATCTTCTGCAGTCAATGTTTGCTGCATAATCAGCATCAACATAACCCTTCAATGGATTTCCTCTGACCTCAGACAGCTTTTCAAAAACCAATCCACACTCTGCAGTCCCCTTAATATATCTGAGAACACACTTCAGTGCCTCCCAATGAACTTTTCCAGGATTTGACATGTATCTGCTTAAGACACTTATAGCATAGGCATGATCAGGCCTTGAACATATCATCATGTACATGATGCTCCCAATCGCATTAGAATAAGGTATGGGATACATTTCCTTCCTTTCTCCTTCTGTTTGTGGGCATTGGGATGCAGATAACTTGATTTGTTGTGATATAGGAACCACAACACTCTTTGCCTCATGCATATAAAACTTTCTCAGTACTTTTGAAGCATAATCAGCTTGCATCAGACACAACTTTCCTTGTTTCTGATCTCTGATTATATCCATCCCAAGTATTCTTCTTGCATATCCCAATTCTTTCATCTCAAAAACTGACTTCATCTGATCCTTCAGCCTTTGAATTTCCACCATACTCTTGCTAGCTATAAGCATATCATCCACATATAGGAGCAAGTGTGTGACTGTCTCCTTTCCATCCTTCTTCAGATACACACAACTATCATATCTTGATCTTGTGTATCCAGTGCTCATCATAAACTCATCAAATCTGATGTACCACTGTCTTGAACTTTGTTTGAGCCCGTACAAAGATCTCTTCAGAAAACATACCTTTCCATCCTGTCTTTCTGGAATGAAACCCTCTGGTTGTTCCATATAAATATTTTCCTTCAATCTTCCATTCAAGAAAGCCGTTTTCACATCCAGCTGCTCCAAATACATATCCTTCTGAGTGACCAGAGACAAAAGAATTCGGATAGAGCAATGCTTTACAACTGGGGAGAATATTTCATTGAAATCAATTCCCTCCTTCTGTGTATATCCCTTTGCCACAAGTCTGGCTTTGAATCTGACAAATTCCTTTCCATTTGCCATCTCTATTTTCCTTTTGAAAATCCATTTACATCCCACAGACTTCTGGTGAGTTGGTCTGTCAACCAGAACCCAAATATTGTTTTTCAACAATGAATCCATTTCCTCCTTCATTGCTCTCATCCAATCCTCCTTATCCTTGCAACTTACAGCCTCTTTGTAAGTTCTGGGCTCTTGATACACAAGGTCTTCTGCTATGTTGAAAGCATAAGCAATCATATCAGCCTGCCCATATCTGTCTGGAGGTTTTGTATGTCTCCTTACTCTGTCTCTAGCCAGCATGTAGTTGTCAAGATTATCACGATCATCAACTGGTTGTTCTTCTTCTTCCAGTTCAGCTTCTTCTTCCTCATTATTCTGAACTGATGATTGGCCCTTTTCCATGTGCTCCACCTTAACCATTATATCCTGAATCTGATCATGTTTAGGATTTTCTTCACCCTTGTGGAAGCTCATGTTCTCCTTTTTGAATGGCATGATGTTCTCCTTAAAGACCACATCTCTGCTAATTATGATTTTGTTAGCACCTGATTCTGTGCACCACAACCTATACCCCTTTACTCCAGTAGGATAGCCTAGCATGACACATCTTACTGCTCTTGGTGCCAATTTGTTTTGCTTTATGTGAGCAAAAGCTTGACAACCAAATGGCCTTAGGTTTGAGTAATCAGATCTGTGGCCACTCCAGAGTTCATCTGGTGTCTTGAACTCAACAACTGAAGAAGGACATTTATTGATCAAATAGGCCGCAGTTGATGCTGCCTCACCCCAAAATTTCTCTGATAATCCTGAGCTTATCAGCATACACCTCATCCTCTCTAGGAGAGTTCTGTTCATCCTCTCCACAACCCCATTCTGCTGAGGGTTAGCTGGGACGGTCTTATGCCGTTTTATCCCCTTTCTCTTGCAATAATCATCAAACTCTCCTGACAGAAACTCTAATCCATTATCGGTTCTTAGGCACTTCAAACTCACTCTCTTCTGGTTTTCTGTTTCATTACACCATTCTTGGAAAGAGTTGAATGCTTTTGATTTCTGCTTGAGGAGATATATGCAGACCTTCCTACTGTAGTCATCGATTATTGATAAGAAAAACCTTGCACCTCCATGAGTGGTGACACTTGCAGGTCCCCACAAGTCGGCATGAGCATAATCCATGGGAGCCTTGGAGAAATGCGCCCCCTTAGCATATGACACCTTTTTGCTCTTGCCCAGCATACATGTCTCACAGGACTCCATTTTTGGTTTGACAGAACCAGGGATAAGACCCTGTTTTACCAATTCAGCCAAAACTTTCTTCCCTACATGTCCTAACCTGGCATGCCACTTCACAGTTTCATCCATAATGCTAACATCACTCTCTCCAGTCACAACATGAGCATCCATGTAATACAAATTGTGATACCTTCTTCCTTTCATCACTATCCTGCCCTGTTTCCTAACATGTAATTCTCCATCATGTGAACCCCAACTAAAACCTTTCTTCTCCAACATTCCCAAAGAGATCAAGTTTCTCTTAAGATCAGGTATATATCTGACATCAGATATAATTTTGACAGAATCATCATGCATCTTGAATTTAATATTGCCAATGCCTCTGATAAGACACACCTGATTATTGCCAAGCAATACAGACCCTTGATCTTCAAGTTTGAGGGTGTTGAAAGCGTTCTTGTTTGGGCACATGTGGAATGAGCAGGCTGAATCCATGATCCAGTGATTCTCAGCATCTCCTTGCATCACATTCAACACCTCAGCTTCATCTGTTTCTTGGATATTGTCAGCATTACTTGATGATTGCCCCTTTAATTCCTTTTGCTTTCTTTTCCAAGCATAGCAATTCTTCCTCAAATGTCCAGGTTTGCCACACTCAAAACACTTCTTGGTCTCCTTTGAGTCTTGTGACTTGCTGTTATCCTTCTTCTTGTATTCATCATAAGACTTTCTATTATTTCCCTTGAATTTCTTCACATTAAGACTTTCAGAGAGAATATCTTTCTTGGCTTCATGTGCCCTCTGCAACTCTTTTGCTCTGAGAGCAGTCTGCACCTCCTCCAGCGAGATGGTGCCTTCTCTGCCGAAAATCATCGCATCCTTCAAGTGCTCATAGCTTTTCGGTAGAGCGTTGAGAAGTAGAATTGCCTTATCCTCATCCTTGATTTCTTCATCGATGGTCTCGATGTCATCAACAGATTTGCAGAATTCTTCGATCTGCTCCTCGATTCCCCTTTCTTCAGAAAACTTCATGGAATACAATCGCTGCTTCATATACAATCTTTTTGCCAACGACTTGGTCATGTAGAGAGACTCCAATTTTAGCCAAACAGATGCTGCCGATTTTTCTTTCGCTACTTCGCGAAGAACCTTATCCCCGAGGCAAAGGATAATTTGGCTGTGCGCCTTCATGTCGATTTCCCGCTCGCTCATCTTCATTCCAGAAAATGAATCATCCTCCTTCTCTTTTCCGCTTCGTTCAATGGCTCTTAGTAGGCCCTGCTGGATTAATAGGGCACGCATCTTGATTTTCCATAGCATGAAATCGTTTTGGCCATTGAATTTCTCCATCTCCGATCTTGATGGATTCATCGCACCTCCTTCCGATTACGTGAGCGATTGATCGAGCTGCTTCGTTTATGGATATGCCTTCCCACAGACGACGCCAATTGTTAATCTCGATCGATTCGCGACAACGTAAAAATAGTGCAAGACAAGAAATGAGAGACTCGAGGATTAACGTGGTTCGGCTATGAAAGCTTACGTCCACGGAGGAGGGGATTATCGTCTATATTCAACAATGAAAGGAGTTTACAAAGAAGAGCTTCGAGCTCCAAACATGGCTACGCCTAACTCTCTTGTATTCTCTCTCTCTAAAACTGACTCATTCTCTCTCTATCAATGGAGATAACAACCAAAACAAAAATCATTATTCTCTGAGATTGCTATACAGTACATAACGCATATGCAAGAATAGACTAGGACCGTTCGATCACAAGATCTCATCCGAGCCGTCGAGCTGTGCAACTAACTCAACAACATTCCCTTCCACGTCAGCATCGGCCACGCGGGATCCACCTTGCTTATACGCAAGCATACTCTTCACAATAACAAATAATTTTAATAATTTTTTTTAATGAGCAAGAACTCGAATATATAACAAATTCGAGGAGTTCGAATTCACTATTAAATCGAATAATAAATGAATTGAACTTGAATTTATTTTTTATTTTATGAATTGAATGCGAGCTTGATTTTTAGAATTTAGATAAATTTGATCTTTTTATTATAATAATGCAATTTATTAAAGAAAAAAAATATTTTTTCATTCATTTCCTTAAACATACCAACCATAGGACTAGAAGGAATTAACTCATTTATTTCCTATGTTCATTCCATTACAATGTTAATTTCATTCTTACTAAAATTTGTGTGCATAAGTTTTCACTAAGGACCACGATTGGAAGTCCAAACATATCTAGGCATTACAAATTTCATTACTCTTAAGTGAAACTTAGGACATGATTATTTCGAATAAGTATAATGAGAATTCAAAATCTTATTAAGTCGGAACGCGTCATTACTCAAAGTCGACGAACGATATGATTATGTACAATACACGTGTAATCGAGATAAGTGTTACTCCTTCTATCGTGACGAATGAAATAACTAATACTCCCTCCGTCCATGAAAATGGTTTACGGTTTGACCCGACACGAATTTTAATATTGCGTTTTGACTTTAATGGGGATATGTAGTGAGTGGAGTTAGGGTCCCACTTCATATATAGTTTTAAATTGGTTGTGAGTCCACTATTGGAGTTTGGGTCCCATTTAAAGTATTGTTTTAAATTGAGTTGTGTGTAGTGGATGTGGTGGGTCTACTTGCTATAAAAGAAAATTTTCAAATGTAAATCATTTTCGTGGACATCCCAAAATGGCAAAACGTAAACCATTTTGGTGGACGGAGGGAGTAATAAATTGAAATATCTTAAGTAGCTAGTTAGCAGACGAGTCTTTGTAAATGATGATCATCGGGTAACTAATAGGTCGATGTTAGAATGGTTAAAGATTAAGTTCAGGAAGCACTAGAAGTCCTTAAGGTTGGAGAAGAGGTTAGTGTCTTATCAATTTGTATTTAGCCATGAGATTCATCTTGTAGGGTCTTACCGAGGAATACCATCTATCATATACAATGGAATGTGAGCTCCATACATCAGTGACATGTGTGGGTCTATTTATAGTATGGTATTTTGAGTTAATAAGCTCAAATTGCTTTTTCTGAAAATGTGAATTTACATGCCAATTGTTTTTATTATGCTCATGTGTATCCTATATGTGATGGACCGGTATTATTGTTTCAACTTATTTTAGTAAGTTACTCGCAATAGGACGAGACCATTATAGATTAATAAGTTGATCCTAGTCGTATTCTCAAGTAAGACTAAACAGGCTATATCTATGTTGCAAAACAGAAAGCAATTAAAAGAAGGAGTTTTGATATTTTAACTAATCTAATTAATCTACCTAAGCGAATGAATTTAAAGAATTTAAAATACGAATTACCTAGGCGAAAATTAATAAAGCGATTAAATCCTAAATCTAAGAACGAAGAATTAAAGGAACTGAATTTAAACATGCCTTGAATTAATTAATTAACATGATTGAGAAGTTTGTATTAATGAACTGTGAATTAATCATGAAAAGAGTAAGAAGAAAAGAGATCATAAAGTAATAAAGAAAATAGTAAAATAACTCACGAATTGAAAGGAAAAATAATGCATTAAGAACTCCGGGTTTGAATCACGAACGAACAAAAATTGAAAAACAAACAACAAAATAGAAATCTAGACTAATAGTATTTTCTTTCGTGGTCTAAACCCTAGAAAAAGGAAGAGCGAAGAAGAAACGTCTGAAATCGCGCGTGGAGGTTTAAATAGGAAAAGAGAAATCCGCCAAGGTAGCGACCGCTAGGGGGTAGTGTTCGCTACCCCCATGATCTGTCTTGATTACACTGAGAAGGGGTAGGGTTATGCCTTGATAGAAACGAGACCGAAAACGTATAAAATAATTACCGTACCCCGGTTTTGGCGAAAGGGGTCAATGATGTAAGTTAACAATTATGCCTTGAGCCAGATCCGGCCAAGGTAGTGTACATGGAAAGTTCAGATCGGGTGAACTTGGTCAGGTTCCCCGGTTTTGGCGAAAGGGGATTATTCGCGGAAGACTTCGGTTTTTCCCGTCTAGTCGCAATGAGGAACACTGTGAATGAGCAAAGAATGATGATGAGCTCGATATGATGATAAAATGTATGTTTTCATATGTGTATGGTGGACTTTCGTTTTAAAACACCATGCATCATATGGTTGAGCATGTAATATTCTTTAAATGAAGATTTATGTTATTTTTTCACTGAAAAAGTAGGGCAACAACTCACACTGAGTACACTAGTACTCAACCCAAAATATTTTCAAATGTTTTTACAGGTTTTAGGAGGACGATGATGAGTTGGCGACGAGGTGACCCTAATCGAATGTCTTGTTCACAAATGTCGATTATCAAGGTGATAATGATATCATATTGATACTTATTCTGTTGTCATTTGTTTTCATCTTGTGAATGACCTTCGTATCAAAACTCTTGGTCTTATCATGTAGACCTGCAATACAATATTTTCAACCTTTTATATATCCAATTCATTTCAATGTTTTGCGGTTCAATGTCTTTATACATTGAACTCGTATCGTATTCAGTGTGTCCAAATTCCTAGAGTTTATCTATCTTCTTCAATTTTTCATCATTATTGTCATATTGAAATATTTTTCATTTATATTACATTGGGCATCTCGAAATCAACTTCTTATTTAAATCACCAATTACTTTCACGTTGGCTAAACTAAGGGATTTAAGATTGGAATGAGTTACCTCTTTACCCATCCTCTCGAGATCAACGGCGAATCCATCCACGGATAATACAGCTAGGGTTTCGGATTCAAGCACCTCATTGGGTAAAGTAAACCATGAGCAACCAAAGGTCGGAATTTCAATCTCGAGACAAATAACACCCAATTTGATATCTTTCCGAATCAATTGCTTAGCAAGAAAAAGGCTAAACTTATAACATTGGTATTCTTTCATCCTTAGCTTGAAAGTCTCGAACTTTACGTTCAGTTTTTCATACCTCTGCATGGTCTTCATCGTGTATTTGGAAAACCCACACATGGGGCCGTTTCGAAACTCGTGCAGATCGAAATTGAGGTCGGGGCGTGTGAGCCACGCACTGTACCATGACTTGGAGAGGATAGTAGTTTGAACAGCTTCTTTTCCATTCAGATAAAATGGAATTTTATGAATAATTTCTGGAGGAAGCCAGAATTTGTTGTCGATAGTGGCGGTTCTGTGGTTTTCTCTCTTACTAAACTTGTCACAATTCCCTTATTTGTAGGGATGAAGTATATAAGATTTTTTTTTTTTATTTCTTGAAAAGTTGTATATATTTGGTTTTTTTTTTTATTTCTTGAAGAGTTGTATATATTTCTTGAGGAATTTTGGATTTGCAGCTATCCAACTTTTAGGGTTTCCCCCTTTTTCTTTTCCAAATTATTTAAGGGATATTTTTTCTTTTACAAATTGAGCTATTTTTTTTTTTGATAATATTTGTTTGATTATTAGACTTATGTCAGTTATAGATATTTAATCTTTATATACTCATTTATTAGTAGTTTCGTACTTAGAATTTATATTTTTTTGAACTGTTTTAATTTCATATATTTGTATTCGTCTTAAAGTTTATTTAAAAATAATTATTATTATCAGTTACATCTCATAAACTATTCATTTGTGTCTCAAATCTATTAATAACATGTGCTATAAATTCGAATATTATAAAATAATTATAAATATATAGTCCTACATAAGAAAATGCATATTTAAATATTTATACAAACTACCCAAATCTTTTAATTTTTTTTATGCGTACTCATCTTAAAGTCATAAAAAAAATGTAGTCTTACTATCCGTTCTTGTCCCTTAATTCCATATGCAATCTCATATAAAAACAAACTTAAATTATATGAACCCATTTAGTTATATTTATATATACATCCCTAATCTGATTAAAAATTAAATTTATATACTTGTGCTTGTTTCAAATCTATATAAGGGACTGAGACTTCGGACTTTCCCGGTCCCGACCTGAGACTCAGCAAGATTCGGGTCCTCGAATTCCAAAATTTTCAGGACCAAGACTGGGGGATTAGAACTTGAATTTTGAAAATTATTGGGACTCGGAAGTCTTGAATCTTGACCGAGACTCCTGATTTTCCAAATCCCGAATGAGACTCCCGATTTCCAAATTCCTGAAATTAATTTTAATTATAGATTTAATTTTTAATTTTTAAAATTTTAATTTATTATGAAATTAAATTGATTATAAATTTATTTTATAAATTCGGAAAATTTTAGTCTCGTTCGGGATATTCGACTATTCAAAATATTTGTATTAGGGACCAGGATAATAAAAAAAAATAATTTCGGGATGTGGGAGTTTCGAAGGCCCCAACATGGCCGAGATCATAAAATTGATTATTTTCGGGATTGAGCTTTCGAGACGGGTACCCAATTTTGTCCCGATTCTCCCTCCAAGTCCTAAAGCATATGTTATTATCTCTAATTAATATGTATTTATTCAAATAAAAAATATTATTTGAATATGTATATTACCAACTTATCGAGAGACGTGGTGATGATATATTCAATGTTAGTGAATAACTCATTATATAAATAATGAACTTCAATTTCATTCATTAACGATGATATACATGAATTTGCAGTTAAAATCATCAATTAGATTAAAATTTTAATTAAGTATCGAAATATACGCATTAGAATAATATATCATTAAATATATTATGTTATAGTCATGGAAATAATACTTAAATATAAAATAATATACTTATATAGAAAAAAAAAATTATATATCATTCTGTACCTATAAATTAATATTTTAATAAAATATAAAATAATATATTATTTTTCAATTTTTATTATCCATACTAAAAAATACATATACATTTTTCGACTAACAAGACAATTAAAAAAAATTATAATTATCATATAAAATAGTAAATTATATATAGGTTAAAAAATTTCTATAAAATAATATGGAATGTAATTAAATTTTCGTAAAGTTTATAATAAGACTATATAATATTATATATGATTAAAATTATGTTTTAATTCCAAAGTTTTGAAAATTTAGATAAATAAGAATGAATGAATATTAGAGTATCACTTAATATTCAAATCATAATAGCGTTAATAATATATAGATCATATCTTTTATATATGTTTAAATGATAGTTACAAACTATTAGAGAGAGAATGTTATTCCATATTGTTAAATCAGTCGATAATAATGGGATTAGGAGAGAGAAATCATATTTCCATATTGAAAATAAATAATTCAAGATTTTCGTTGGGAGAAGTAATAATTGTATATATGTTTTGCATTGATATAATGCATATTTTGTATTTACTTATTTGAGTGAATGTATCGTGTGTGTATTTATAAGGAAGAGATCAAATAAAAATGGTTCTCTACGAGTTAACTAAAAATAAATCTTGACTATTAAATTATTTAGATCAACGGTATAGATTAAAAGATAATTTTTGTATGTATCTTATTTAAAAAAATTGATCCCTAAAATAGAGAATTTATTATTGTTTCTGACTAGGGTTTATTGATTAGAATATTTTTCATCCAATGGATATAATTAAACAATACCCTAATCAATAAACCAAAAAATAACAAATTCCCTGTTTTTAGGGATCAATTTTTTAAAATCAGATACATACCAAAATTATCTTTTAATCTGTACCGTTGATCTAAATAATTTAACAGTCAAGATTTATTTTTAGTTAACTCGTACAGAACCATTTTTATTTGATATATATATAGGGAGTGGTTCAGGTATAAAGTGAAATTAAAGTAGGAAATAGGAAATGATCTCAGCCATTGATTTGGATGATCGGACGGATATGATTAAATTTGATCTACTTAAAAAGGCGGTGCATTCCATCGCTTTGAACGATGCACGAAGGATATTTTAGTAATTTTAAAAATGGCAGTTTCAAATAATTAAGGAAATGTTCTATCTCCACCTATAATCTAGCAACTGCAAAAGGTAGTTTCCTTCCACACGCAAGCAACACAATCTCTTCATTTTTTCGAAAAAACACTACAACCTCCAACTCCCATCAATGCAGTGCGGCGGAAGTAAGAAGAATGGACGACGAATGCCTGTGAACGACGACGATGAAGATTTCCAAACTCCATCAAGATACACGCAAGAAACGATTCAAGAACATGGGGC
Source organism: Leonotis leonurus (assembly GCA_026898415.1). Lineage (NCBI taxonomy): Eukaryota > Viridiplantae > Streptophyta > Magnoliopsida > Lamiales > Lamiaceae > Leonotis > Leonotis leonurus. The sequence continues at coordinate 3,660,337 of JAPKLX010000020.1, read as the reverse complement.
GAGAAGAAGATTGATCAAACTCCACTCAAGAAAGGATGGAAGAACAAAGGGGGACAAGAACAGGCCGACGAAATGATACGGCCGACGACGATGATGACCTCCCTCTCCAAAACACTCACCGGAATCTCTCCATCTCGTCGAAATTATGAGGAGAGCTCGTCGAACTGCTTTAGTTGACGAGGATGATGAAGACTTTGAAAGTCCACCCAGACCCACTCAAGAAAGGATGGAAGAACAAAGGGTGGCAAGAACAGGCCGACGAAATGATACGGCCGACGACGATGATGACTTTCTAACTCCGTCCATACGCATTCAAAATACAATGCATTTAATAGTTAAATACAATGCATTTAACAGTTAAATGCAATGCATTTGTAAATATAATTGTAACTCAATTACATTTTCACAATGCATTTAACAGTTAAATATAATGCATTTAACATTTAAATAATGCATTTAACAGATAAAAATAATGCATTTAAATACATAAAACTGTTTTGATTTAACCATTCAAAATACAATGCATTTAAGCTACTACTGATAATGCATAATATCAAATATAACAGTTCACAAATGTATATACTCGTAATTCATAAAACAAGAACAATAATGCATTTAATTTCATAGAATTAAATCTCTAATCTAATAATTATGGAAAGTAAAATACACACCTACTTAATTCACGTCAGTTACATATTATTCCCTTAAATCTCTCACAAGTTGCAACAAATAGAACACGTTCAATCTCTCTCCTACAATAAAATTACTTAATTATCCTTACTTACTCAAATAACCGATTATTAACAATTTATATAATTAAAAAATTGATTTATTGTAATCCGTTAGATTAGATAGATTAATGGTTGAGATTCTTTCCTATTTCCTACTTTAATATCACTTTCTATATGATCTATATCCTATATATATATATATATCATATATGAGATTATTAGATGTTCTGCGTTTAATTGCATTGTAATATGTTAAGGTTCTGCGGTTGACAATTTTCAGGACGAATTTTTTTTGTTATAAAAAAAATAATCGATAATGAAATCAACCATTACTAATCGATAATTAAAAATACGAAAAATGTTAAAATTATCTTAATTTAGATGACATTGTGAAAAAAAATCATGTATTTACCTAAATGTGTGAACTAGTCGCTTATAAGTGATATTTTTATTTGATACAAATTACATTAAAAAAGTGTCAAGTATAACAAAAAAGATGACATTATATTCGTGTCATGTACAATTATAATAATGTCATCTATAAGGGCTTCCATGACAGGATTGATATGTCATTTATGAGCGCCTCACATAAGAGGCATTTATATTTGATATTATTTTAAGTGCATATATGATTTGTTTTGATTGACATCTATAAGCGAATTTCTATTAGTGTGGAATAATCTTGAATATTAACAATAAAATACAAGTCTATGCTGATTTTTAAAAAAAATTCAATAAATTTAAAAATTATATAATTAAAGTTTTAATCATTAAGCAATTTAATACTAATAAAATAGTTTTTAATAAAAATGTAATAACTTTGGTAAATAAATTAATTGGACAAATTAAATTATTTGTGGAATATATATATATATATATATATATATATATATATATTCTTTGTATTTGTATATGTATATGTTTAAATCTTATCTAAAATCAATGTGTGGATATAAATTTTTAGAAAATATTAACATTAATAATGAACCAATTAAGATTGAAGATTAATAGAAATTGTGGATTGTGGTGGTGCCAAATATATCATGAATTAAAAATGTAATTGTATTAGATATTATATAAATAGATATATTATAGTATAATCTTTTAAAAAAGTAACTGATTATATAATTTACCTCTAATTATAAGGTCATCGCACTTTCCAATTTATACATTCATTAATCACATGATGGATAGTTAATTATTAATGCCATGAATTCAAAGTCAAAATCAGAAAATCCCCTGTAAATTTCAAAATACGAGAAAGAAATATAATGTAATCAATGCAGAGACCCTTATTATGAAATATGGGAAGATTATGATAGCCAATCCATATATATAATTATCAAATCCTGAAATTCTATAAATAAATTATTACATTGCCAAATGCAAATATATATAGGTCATTGATGCAAGAAGCTTTACAATACCTTTATAATTACTATTTGTTAGTATTTTGTATTTCAGTATCATAAAAAATGACTAAGTTGTTGGCATCTCTATTGCTTGTAATGTTCTCTGTAGCTCTCGTCTCAGCTGGTAATTAATTAAGCACATCATTAACTTAATTTTCTCTTTTATTTTAGTTCTCACTATACAAAAATATGTTTGGAGGTTCTTTTTATTTTTATTTTTATTTTTATATGATGATTAATTTTAATACATGAATTAAAAATGTCAGGATCATTGGAAGGAGTAGTTGATCAAAAGCTTTGCCAAACTAGTAGGAGAGTTAGTTGCGATTTGAGGGTGGTTGGTGCACAAAAAAGTTGTGACCAGTTTTGCAACGCCATTTTGAATACCCAAAAACGTAAACTCGCTAGGTCGGCCTGTGTAATTACTCTTCCAACTCGCCAAACTTATTGTATTTGTTACTATGCTTGTTAATTTTATCTCATCATCATTTAATAAAATTATCCATTTCCTTATATTATTATATGTAATTATATGACCAATTTTGATTAGTTAATTAGTCTTGTCTTGTTTGATTTTAAAATAGTGTTACATTGTTAAAATTGTCTCACATTTGTTGTGGATAATTTTAAAAAAGAAAATAGTTAATTTAGTCAATCACGAATTACTTAATTTGTGTTTGTTGAGATATTTCAGGAGTTCATCATGAGAATTAAAAAAAAACATATAAAATCATATGAATAACCAGTGACAAGGAGGGTCCTCTTACGGTAGTTGTTCATTTTTGGCATTTCAACAAACACTTTATGTGCACTAACAAATATCAGAACCTTTATCTCACTTTCTGTCATTTTATCGAACATATTCCGCTCAAATGGCATCTGTGGAATTTCATTAGCTACTTTTTATAGATTGAAAGTCATTACTCAATAGTGGTCGAATCCTGCTACGTACTAACTCATAAATCTTCATATACATTTTGACAAACCTGAGAAAAATTCTCGTAGAACTATTAAGGAATAGAAATCAAATATTTAATAAACAATATAATCAAAGTAAAATTTGAAGAGAGAAAAATAACAAAAAAGACAAAAAGCTAGCATCATCAAAATCTGCAATTGCAATTCTATATCATTAACCGAAAACGAACAAATTTATCTTTACTAGTTGAAGCTTCTGAAAATGTCATCCCTGGCAGAGACCGCAGATGTTCAATCACTTTCACATTCTCTTCCCGAGCACTTACGAACATTGGGCGACAATTTAAAAGTAAGTTATCCATAAAAGCCGGAATTACATGATCACCATCCACCGTCAAATCTTCAACCGGTGCTGGTGTATGTCTAGCTGCATCTGCTGCTTCAATGCAACAACAAGATATGGGTCCAAAAGATTTCACATTTAGTGATAGAGAAACCCGAGATAGGCTCAATGCTAGTATGAGTTTATTCAAAGCAGAGAACCATCCAATATGAACATGATTGTAAAAGCAGCTTATCTGTACATCCGACTTCCATTCTCTATTACTTGCTGCTTTGAACTCCAGACTAGAGAAAGGAGAGCCCTTGTATTCAAAATTTCGAATATTTGGAACATCAAACTCCACACTCAACAATCTGTGACTGAATACATATTCAGTTACGCGTATGGTTTCAAGGGATGAACTACAAATCCGCATCTTTTTCTTGCTGCTGCAATCCCAAATCACTAATTCTTTCAAGCATGGAAATTTAGCCCACGTGTCGGTACTCCTTATTCCAAATACGATAGACCGTAGATACAAATACTTTAGCTTATGAAACTCGAGCTCATGGAGATCGTGCACATACATGAGATCATTATCATATGTTATGCTTATGAGCCTTAATTCCTCGATCATTGGGCATCTCGAAATCAACTTCTTATTTAAATCACCAATTACTTTCACGTTGGCTAAATTAAGGGATTTAAGATTGTAATAAGTTACCTCTTTACTCACCCTCTCGAGATCAACGGCGAATCCAACCACAGACAATACAGCTAGGGTTTCGGATTCAAGCACCTCGTTGGGTAAAGCAAACCCCGAGAAATGGAAGGCCGGAATTTCAATCTCGAGACAAATAGCACCCAATTTGATAGCTTTCACAATCAATTCCTTAGCAAGAACAAGGCTAATCTGGTTATCTTTCATCTTTAGCTTGAAAGTCTCGATCTTTAAGTTCAGTTCTTCGTACCTCTGCATGGTCGTCTTCGTGTAATTGGAAAACACCCAGATGGGACACTTTTGAAACTCGTTCTGATCGAAATCGAGCATGGGGCGCGTGAGCCACGCGCTGTACCATGACCTGGAGAGGATAGTTGCTCGAGCAGCTTCTTTTCCATTCAGATAAGATTGAATATTAGGAATAATTTCTGGAGGAAGCCAGAAATCGCCGTCGATAGTGGCGGTTCTTTGATTATGATTAGTAGCCATTGACAACTAAGAATTGTTGTTTCAAGAAAAGAACAGAAATAGGGAAGGACAAAATATATACAATACAAGTAATGAGGGAAGAGAGAAATTAATATTTGACGATAGTATTTAGTTGAGATATTTTAGCTAGGTTTTACTTTCTTATGAATTGATATAGGATAGTTAGTTGGGTTGGTGCAGAAAAAAGTTACAATCAGTTTTGCATCCCATTTTGTTAACTTTATTTCATTATTGTTTTAATAAACCCTGCGACTGAGCGGAAAAATATAATTATAATTTATATTATATGAATAAGATAATTATAACGTAAAGTATTAATTTGACAAATTTTTTATTAGTTTACTATAAATAAAGCTGTTAAAATTGTCAAACTATTTTTATAACTTGATAAAAAATAGTTTAAACTATATAAGCAATAATCTTATGTGAGAAATGATAGAAGATTTCATCTGACCATTTTAATAAATTGATGTTATATACAGATTAGCTTCTATTTAAAAATTAATTTTTACACATAAAATAATAAAAATATATTTTAGATTCATTCTAATTTATCACACATAATTTTTTTTCTTCCATATGAATCTAACCATATACATAAATATGAAAATATATTGAAAAAGATTTATAATAGATATATTTGAATTCATTATTATTTGTTGTTACATTTTGTTATAAAATTCTAATTTTTTTTGTGTAAGAATATTATTTGACCTACTTTTATGTAACAATTATAATTTGAAGCTAATTAAAAAATTGTCATTTAAATTGATTTTATTTAGATACATATTTTATATATAAAATAGCATAAATTTATGTAATAGTGATTGTTTGAAAACTTGTTTAAATATATTCATTATATAAATTTTAATTAAATTTTGATTAAATTAATTATTGTATAAACAACATTTCATATTTTATTAATATATTTTTCATATAAAATTAAATCTATTCCTAATTAATTATTTTATTTTAATTTTATATGATCTATGAATTAATAAAATAAAATAAAATTTTTATTATTAATATTTATATAAAAATATAAATAAAAATAACATTACTATTATTATTATTAGAAGAAAAGAAAAGAAAAGTGAAAAATAAAAATATAGTATACGTAAATATACAAATTATATATATATATATAATTATTTCCAATATATTAATCGATCATAACTTTTGTATACTAAATACATTTTTTATATATTTTATATCAAATTAAAGATCTTATCGAGATCTTTAATTTAAGATACATTTTGTAAATATTTCCGAAAATGAAAGAATAATTTAACGGAGAAAGAAGATTATTGGAGAGAGAATTTAAAAGTAATTATTTAATTTAAATCATAATTACCATTAAAGTTAAAGTTATTTACTAAATCGCCATTCAAATAGAAAGTTAATTGATGATTCGTGTTTTAATATATATATATATATATATATATATATATAGTAGATGGTTATAATGAAAATAGATCTGCTTGTGTTAACTAAAATTACATCTAAACCATCCATATTTTTCATGGATATAATTAAATTATATCCTAATCAATAAATCCTAGTAAAAAAGAATAACAAATTCTCTGTTTTTAGCGATAAAATATTTTAAACAAGATATATACCAAAATTATCTTTAATCTGCACCATTGATCTAAATAATTCAATACTCAAGATTTATTTTAAGTTAACTCATACAGAACTATTTTTATTTGATCTCTTTCCTATATATATATATATATATATATATATATATATATAATTTTTAAAATATATATCTTGTTTAAAATATTTTTTCTTTAAAAACATGAAATTTGTTATTCTTTCTGACTAGAGTTTAATGATTAGGTTATAGTTTAATTATATCCATTAGATTAAAAATCATAATGCATTACCATATCCCTAAATATTTTGGTATAATAATATACATTATGCAAGTTTATATATGTATTTAAATGTTTCATTCATACCTGTACACTTCATAATATGTTTGTACTATAACAATCTATATGATACAAATAATGCATTATGTAATATGAATAAATTAATTTGATAACTAAAATTATTATTAGTGTTGGAAATATAATTAAATCACATTAATATTATTTCTCTCACTTATAATTTGTAACTAACATATATAAAACATTTGGTTCCTATTATATAAGAAGATATAATATTCGTGCATGTTCGGACGAGCCAAGTCCCTTCAGATGGAATCTGAAAGGCAGGCTCAGGCTGGAAAACAAGAGGAAGATGCCATCCATGTAGTGGAAGATTATGATGACGCCAAAGCTGAGGCTGAGGCTGCTACTGTAATCCTACCTCCTTCTCCTCTGAAAGCTATCAAGAGGAAGAGGAACCCTACAAAGCGCCCTTCCGGGCTACTGAAGCTTAAGACTTCAGTGAGAGAACAAACCCAACCCCCACCCAACCCCAAGAACCTTCCTGATTCCCTCTTTGATGAGGATGAGCTTAATGGGACAGATTTATTAATTTTCATTAGATTTTAAAAGATTGTATATAATCTATATAAATTTATTAATAAATCAATTATCAAAATATAAATATCAAATTAATATATCACTATATATATTATATTTATTAAAATAATATTTAAATATGGAATATTATATAATATGATCTATAATATACATAGAAATAAATACATAACATAAATAACATATGTCTACATGGAAATAAGAATATATAATATTATATATATGATTAATATA